>LOJH01015698.1:19493-39534 GCA_001685095.1 Ellobius talpinus | reverse complement strand
CTACTGCATGTACTGGCTTTGTGGGAGCCTAGACTGTTTGGATGCTCACCTTCCCAGACCTGGATGGAGGGGGGAGGACCTTGGACCTCCCACAGGGCAGGGGACCCTGACTGCTCTTTGGACTGGAGAAAGAGGGGGAGGGAGGGAGGGAGAGGGAAATGGGAGGAGGGGAGGAGGTGGAAATTTTTAATAATAAAAAAGATATAATAAAAAACAGATTGTACCAGCATAAAAAAAGAAAAAAATTTCCAGTTGTAAAAAACACAGAAAAACAGTTTCTGCAAGGAGTTAGAAAAATCATGTATTTTAGTAAAAAGAAATTTAAAAAATTTATGCAATAGTTACAGGCCTTTGTGTAGTAAAATCCTTACTTAATTTTTTCCTTGTTTTTAATCTACAAAATAATGAAATTTGTGTTTTTCTTTTGTTTTCTTGCTTGCTTGAATTTTTTGTTTGAATTAAGTCAGCCATTTTCTAAAATCAGCAAATCTTGAATACATTTCACGAGACATTGGCTGGGCCCCCGCAGTATTGATTCCTTCGTTTGTTATTCAGTGCTTGCTTATGGCGCACACGCTGGGTGTTGGTACAAACTGCAGAGGAGAAACACAGCCCAAGAGATCACTGCTCATAAAATTTGTATTCTAGCCAAGGAGAAAAGGAATCAACGAGCCAACAAAGAATTCTGTAAAATAATACCATTTTATTACCACGAATGAAATTAAGAGTAAGGGAAGGAAGAGTGGGCGAAAGAACTCATTTTGGCTGAAACATGTTAAATAATATGCAAGTGAAATGATCTGAGAAAGTGACGTAAGAGGCACTGCGTAAGTGAGAGAAGGATGGAGACCAGGCATACAGTGGCGGTGGAAAGTCTAGACAACTCCTGATGCAGGACAGTGGCACGCTGAAACACACGGAGGCAGACAGGACTGAATTCAGAGAGCACACGGTCAAAGACTTTGTGGACCTCGGGGCTGATTTTCATTCTGGTTGCTAAGAAGCCATCCATGCAGTTTTTGTATCCAAGGGATGAGCTTCTCTGACTCAGGTTGTACGAAAAACAAAGCTGGAGTCATTAAGTAAACAGCCTGTGTAGGCTGGAGGTAAGGGGTCAGATATTAGTATTCTTTTGTTGAGGTTTCTGTGGTCACATCCATTTAGGAAACACAGCATCAGATAAAAATAAGGGTGGGTGAGTAGCTTAGTGGGTAAAGGTCCTTGTCTAGAAAACCTAGCAGCCTGAGTTCAATCCCCAAGAATTCATCACGGAAGGAGAGAAGTCAATCTCCAAGCTGTCCTTTGAACTCCACATGCATGCTCTGTCCTGTAAGAGCTCATGGACAATCATGCCTGCTTGTGAACACACAGATGATACATTTTTAAAATTAAATGATGATTGCTTAACTTTTGGAATCAATAAGGTTCTTTACTTTGTATATCTTAAATAAAGTGACAGATGTGTAATATCTTTAGTTTTTAACACAAAATTCTCTTCTGAGAAACTCTTAGGAGAACAGTGTTCCATGATCCATACTGAGAGCAGTGATGCCATAGCTGTCACCCCAATAAATCATCTCTCCTCCAGAAATACAGACAGGTTCAAACAGAGCCAAAAGAGTAGTTTTCTGTCACTGTCCCTCATACTCCTTTGACCTTCACTTCTGACCCTGGTGAGATCGTTTCCTCTTGCCAGGAAGGTCCTGAAAGAGTCCGCCACCCATTTTCTGCTTGAGCTGTGTCTTGAAAATCAGCCATTGTGCATAATTCTAAATCCTTATACTGTTTGGATGCTACATGCCTACAGTGTCCAGACTTTGGCTGAATTTCTGAATTTCTTCATTCACCAGAGAAGATGCATGACAGAATCTTGTATGTCTCTGGAAAGAGAAATTAGGCTTCTTATAGAATAGACAGGATAAACAGGAAAAAGAAACTTGGCTTTGTTAAGTAAATGTTATGCCCTTTAGGGTAGAATATCGCCAAGCTGCTCATATTATTCTCTGCAAGGAAGCATACTCATTATGCTACAGGTAGTTCTTTAGCTAAAGGATTCAGAACAGTTATGGAAACTTTAAGTTTTGCCCAACCTCATGACATGTTTCTTAATTATCCATGGAAGCAAACTTAACTTGTAACTCTGCCATTATTCGCCGCATTTGAATGTCTTAGAACAGATACTGACTAATTTTCGACCAATTTCCTCCTATCAGTTTGCTAAATTAAAATGTTTTAAAGGTTAATTGCCAAATCCTTTTGGGAAAAGCTCTCTAAAGGCTAAGTCTCTAGACTAAGTAATATGTCCTTAAACCATTTAAAAACGTTTACTCCATGTTGCTTGCATTTGGTATAATGGAGACTTGGCTACTCACCAAACTGAAAGGAAAGGACAGAAGAGAGTGAGCTGAATCCCTGTGTTTTGTGAGGCTTAGAGCCTTGTCTTGGGGAAGAAAGTGAAGGAGGCAAACTCTGGTAGGGTGAAAGGACTGAGGAGTCAGGAATATTTTGGCACAGATCCCAGTTCTGCCAGTTTATAGGCTGATCCTTGCCTACACGTCCAACCTTATTCTCTTTAGTAAGAAGAGGGTGGGAGTTCCTCAATGGGGGAAATTGTAAGACAAGATAATAACTATGTAGCTCCTTTATCCATGGATGAACTTATAATTCATGCCAGTGTGCTGATGAAGGAGAGCTGGGCTACTTGCATTTACTAGAAAGGAACCACTACAAAATATTTAATAATATTTTGGAATAAAGCAGGGGTGGGCATTCACATGGCACAGGACTTAGCAATTTAGTTCAAAATTTCCAGGTGCCTCTTAAGCAATCAGAGACCAGAAACCGTGAGAGTATAACCATTTATACTTTTCCTTCTAGTGACACAAGCCACAAGTTTTAAAGAATGCCTCTGCCCAACTAGAGGAGACATACTCTTTTTTTAAGTATATTTTTATTGATTACTTGGATATGTCACACAGTGCACCCCAATCACGTTCACTTTTCCAGCCCTCCCAGGTCCCCCCATCTTAGTGACCTTCCCTAAAGGAAGAAAGAGAAAAAGCATACACTAAGTCTGATTGATGTTGTCCAGTCTTAACCTTCTTTGCGTCTCTATGTGGCAAATTACAAAGTCCAGCTCAGGAAGCATAAGCAATAATGCCTGCAGTGGTGTGGTCTTTCCAAAGTTAAACCTACTTGCTATCAATGCTTTCTTATTCCTATGGCCGCAAGAATGCTGATAATTGAAATAACTTTAAACACTAGTTTATAAACCATTCTTGAACTACATTTGGATTAATATTTTTTATTTTTTTAAATTATAAAGTAGTTACATTTCTATTTCCCTCTGTCCTTTCCTGCCTCCAAAACCTTCTATATAACTGTCCTCAATCTCTTTCAAACTCATTGCCTCTTTTTCCACTAAGTGTTGATACATACATAATGAGGAAGGCTGCTTATTCATTTCCCAGCTGCCCAGACTCCTGAAATAATCACAAAGAAATCTGTATTAATTGCAATATTGTTTGGCCAATAGCTTAAGCCTATTTCTGGCTAACTCTTATATCTTAAATTAACCCATTTTTTAATCTGTGTATCGCCACGTGGCTGTGGCTTATCTACAAGGTTCTGATGCATCTGTCTCGAGCAGCGGCTACATGGCTTCTCCCTGATTCCACCTTCTTTCTCCCAGCATTCTGTTTAGTTTTTCCACCTAGCTCTACTCCGCCCTATCACAGGTCAAGGTAGCTTCTTTCATTACCCAATGGCAATAAAACATATTCATAGCATACAGAGGGGAATCCCATTTCACCTTTCCTTTTCTGTCTAATTACTAAACACATTTTTCTTTTAATTTTTTGAGAATATAGTATTATTAGATTAGCCCCTTTCTTTCCTTCCTCCAAACCATCCCATGTGTCTCTGCCTCACTCTATAATTTATGGCCCCTTAATCTTTAATTGTTAGAGAATTATACACACATACACAAAAAACCACGCATACACAAGCATTATGTGTATATATGTAAGCTTAAATACATAAATACTACCTGCTAAGTCTGATAATGTTACTTTTATATATGTTTTCAGGGCTGACCATTTGGTATTGGATAACCATCTTGTGTGCTCTTCCCTGGGGAAGACAATTTCTCCTGCTCCCAGTATCCCACAGTTTCCAGTCATTCTTTCTGTACGGTTGAGGCCTCCTGAAATTTCCTCTGTCCACTTTAGCATGTATATTGCCGTCCTTGTTCAGGTCATGGTTAGCCATAACCTATCTCACTTAATTCACCTTATTTTGGCATTTTGGTGAAAGAAAGCTGGTCCAAACTGTATGAACATACAGGTTATTCCTGGTCTCAGGTCTCCATCTCTCCTTGTCTTCCAATGTCTCGCTTTCCAAGTTATTGTCTCTTCCTTCCAGTATCTAATGCTTCCATCTTGCTACCTTTCTTGTGTAATTTATAAAAATGTTTTTCATTATCTGTAACTGTGTCTTGACCATTCTTCATTTTTTTATATATAAAAGAAACTTCATTCATTTGAGTACATCTTTAGAAGATAGAAGAGGATTATAAACTATAAATGATGCTTTGTTTCCTCGCTATATGTGGGGCAGTCTTCACATGGAGAAAGACATAGAAAGGAGTGTAGTGATGAGGTTCACTTCTGTTTGTTATTTATGTCTACCTCATCTTTAAGGGGCAACGCTAATCTGTTTTCTGCGGTGGTAAATATTGAGCTTGCTGTGGCTCAAAACTGATTTTGATGGAGTCTCTAGATAGGTGACTAGATCTATTTGAGCAGATCATGACATTTTAAGAACGTTTGGGCTCAAAGAGAAGGTCCCCAGTTGACCCACTGATAATCTCATGACAGAAAAGAAACAGATTTAATTACCTATCCTCCTACTGGAAAGCTGATTAAGTAGACACACTGTCAGGAAATCAGTATGTTGAGAACTCATCATAGGTCATTGGATGCAGCCACTTAGTACAGATGAAAATCTTGTTTATCATGAAGCTGAGATTTGACAAAAATCAAAATAGGTAAAACAAAAGCTCAAATGTTAGGGGTAGTGACTATTTTTAACATACTTTTTAAAAAAAAATTATTCAACTTTCGGCTTCTCTAATAACAATTGGAAGTGGTTAGATCTATTACTCAACTAGCTATGAGACAGGGAGTCTTAAGTGTTCCTAATCACTCCAAACCACAGATCAGTTTCAATTACAATGTTTAACATACATGACCTCAAATTATAATGCACTTTAAGAGCATGCAAAGAAGCAGCGGAATTTGACTTGTTCACACACAGAAATTGCCAATGAAAGAAAAATGGTGAGTAACAGGAAATGAGTACACATCTGTTGGGAGTTCCATCTACCTAATATGATAGTTTTGGCAGCCTTTATATACTCTGTCCTGCCAAGGAAACTGCTGTCAGGGAAATTGAAACAGTGACTTCTTATGTCTGGGATCAGCACCAATAATGCCACTGTACATACTGGCCTTTCCAAATAGTTCCAGAGCTTGATCTGAGGCTCAACTTGGCAGCCCCGACTTGCACAGCTCATTACCTATAATGGGAATGATGTGTGTTTATTAGTGAGATGATTTGTTTTAAAAATGCTCATAACTTTTGAGTTCTCAAACCCATATACAGATATAAATTCAACATTTAAACTGAAAGCAACTCCCAAAGAGAGAAAAAGAAAACGGGTTTAGGAGTCTACAGATTATGTTGCAGATGCTGAAGGTGAGAAGAATTGAAGGAAGAAATGGTGGAGACAGAGACTTGGAGGTGATGGAGAGGTCCATGGACTCTCCTCCACCCTCTTGCAGGGAGATGAACAGTTCACAAATTATCTGCTGTTCTCAAACATCTCTCTCACTTAACACACAGCAGTGGTAAAGCTGTGACAGTGGAGCCAATGCTCAGAGCATCTTGGCATTTAAGTCTCATAAACAGTTTAGTTTTAAGGAACTTAGCACATACCGGTTGTAATCTAGAAATTACGGGATTGAAGAAAATTTACTGTAGTAAAAGAGCAAGCGCAGCCTTGTGAAACTACAGTGGTCATGAAAGCATTGAACTGACAGGAGAGTGAGCACTGTTAAAAATGAGCCATCTTTTAGATCAGCACGCTGGACTGTACATGTGCTAATATGTCAGATGCAAATAAGAAATCATTTTTTACTTGTGATATAGAGATATACTCTATTACTTTGAGTTATCTTCTGGGGCTCAAGTTTTCAAAGAATTTCAAAATCAGTCAATAAACTTGTGCAGATTCAACTTCTATCATTCCTACTTATCAGGTTACAATAGAGAACTATTTTCCCAGTTTCCCTAGGAAAAGGGGTGGGGGTTGACTTTCACCCACCTGATGAGCAATTCCTCTGGATAGTTATGTAGTATATAAACACTCTTATTTTTATCTTGTTTCTTTGATTCTCTAGCTCTCCTTCAGCCAGTATCAATAATTTTATCTTCTAGAAAGTTTCTGACCTTAATGTTTACTGAATCTTCCCTTTTGACAAACACTGTGCTTGGTTACTCATACATGGGCACATATTTAATTCTTTAAACACCTCTTAAGGAGGTAGTATTCCCATTTTACAGGTGAAAAATTGTTACTCAGCAATGTGTATAACCAATGATGATATCAGGAAATATCAGTGATGGAATTTGAATGTAATTCTTCTAATTCTGAGCCAGTGACATTCCCATGTTATATTGCTCTGATATACTCATGTTTGTTTTGTTTTGTGACAGGTTCTCATCATTCAACCAATGAAACCACATCCTTATGCCTCCACCTCCTAAGTGCTGCAGTTATATAGTTGTGTGCCACCGTTCCCAGATGGAGGGATGACTCAGTGGTTCATAGCACTTGTTCCTCTTGTAGAGGACCTGGGTTTGAGTTCTAACATCCACATGGTAATTGACAATTATCTGTGACTCCAGTTCCAGGGGACCCACCACCTTCTTCTGGTCTCTCTGGGCGTCAGACACACACGTGATACATATACATACAATCAGGCAAAATACCTACTAGACATATAATAAAAATAAATAGATCTTTTTTAAAAATTAAAAAGAACACAGACTTTTGGAAACAAATTAAGTGTATATCAAATACTATCTGAAATTAATTTAAGAGTATGTTATTGGATAATACGGATGGAATGCCAATATTTAAGATTATATTGGACCTAGTTCAAATGTTTTTGTTTTTCATCTACTAGATATTTTCAGGAATATGACAGGAAACTGGAACATGATTAAAAAGGCTCAATTCCCAGCAGAACAAAGTCTCACAAAAGGCACTTCCCCTTATCATCCCCCATAATAATGCTGTCTTACAATCCATGTCATAATGGCATCTCACAGGCAAATAGTTTGTAATCATAAAGCCTCTTATATGTGGCTTTGGCAGCTCTCTCAGCCGTCTGTAAAATGGGCACCACAACACTTTCAAGGACCACTCTGTGTTCAGTTCTAGATTACAAAATCTTTGGGGTTAGGCACTACTTAGCTCTGTGGGTGGGCAGCAGGCTTTCTCTTGGGCCACCAACCAGCTCCCAAATCATGATATGGAGACATTAATTATGAATGCTCAGCTTTATCTTAGGCTTGTTCCACTAGCTCTTACAACTTCAGAGAGCCTGCTTTTCTTCATTTATGTTTTGCGTTGGGGTTTTTAAAACTTTCTTCCTGCATGTCCAACTTGGTGTCTGGATGGTTGGTGGCTGCCTGGCTGGGTAGCCCTGGGTGTCTCCCTCCCTTTCTCCCTCATTTTCTTTTTCTTTATTCCTGTTCTCTTTTCTCATTATCACTCTTAAGTCTAGATGCCTACTACTACTTATTCTCTCTGCCACCGGCCTTGCCTAGCCCTCTGCTGCCTAGCTATTAACTGCTTAGCTTTTTTTTAAATAGACAAATCAGGTGCCTTAGGCAGACAAGTCAACACATCTTTACATCATTAAACAAATGCATCCAAATGTAACACATCTTTGCCTAGTTAAAGTAATATTGCACAATATCCTTGTCTCTGGAAGAATTCTTAGTACAGAGGAGAGACCCATTCCACATTGAATTGCTGAGAATAAACCACATAAATAAATATGAAATTATGGTAATAAGTATTTCTTGGGAATTCGAAAGGACTCCAAAATGAAAAAAAAAACATTCAAAATAACCCTTTAATTTCATAGCAGTTCAGGTTAAAAGAAAGCAAGGGGCTTGTAATATTGGCCAGAGCAAGAGGATGAAATGGTGACACGGAGCCAGGACTAAGCCACTGCTGCCAGCGTGACCAGAGTTAACCAGGAGAAATTTGCCTACAGACGCTCAGTTTTTTTTTTTTAAATGCAGAATTATGAACTCTGTGCTGTAGGCAGAGGGACTGGGAGATTTTGCAGCAGGAGAAGGAAAAGACAAAGGAGAGTGAGCTCAAGCAACCCTGTGTCTTGTGCTTAGCCTTCTTGCCCTTCGCCTATGTGCCTGGAGCAAAAGCCAGCATGCTGACATTTCCTCCTGTCGTACTTACAGGTCTGAGGACTCATGGCATTCTCTTTGCTCTGGATCTGCAGTGAATCCCTTTTGGGTATCCCTCTCTTCAGGTACCCCAACTGCCACCCCAGCTTTTCCTGGGAGTAAGGGGAGGATTTCAATCTTTCTCAATGTATTTTATTCCTACAGACGTACCTGAAAGTGTTCAACCCAATTATGCAATTAAAACAAAAAGCCCTGATGATAATAGAATTTCCATAGAGATTTTTCCTATTCAAAAGCATTAACATCTAACATAAAAACAGTACATTTGCTACAATTAACAAACTAATACTAAGTATTCACATGATTTATTTGGAATTTTTTATTAATGAGTTCTGTTTCATTGCTCTCATTTATTCAATCATTTTAACAGCATAGGCTGATTTTCATGTTTAGCATAGAACATAAAAAGATTTTATTACTGCACAAATTATTACCATCACATAATAAATATGAAAATTGTGTGATTTTTTTTTTTACTATGAAAATTACTACTGAGCAGAAGTTGAGTATTCTACAGTTTCCCACCTGGCGGTCAGAGTGGTGACTTTGTGGTTCAGAAGTTGTATCTATTTTCCCAGTCCATGCCCACTTAAAACCTAGCCCTTAGAGCTCCACTCACATATTGTTATTGAATCCCAAGCATCATTGATTATAAGATCAGAGGTAAAGAGATAGTTTTTTACAGAGTTTATGTACAGTAATGTGAATGCTTGGTAGCTTTAGAAACAACTTGAAATTTTATCTATAGCCTCCTATATGTATTCCCACAACCACATCGTATGCTCCCACGTCTGGGGACTATTACTGCTAGAGTAGAAACTGCTCCTTTCCAGTGAATCCCCCTTGCAGGACCCATAGGACACACTGGGAAAGTTCGTGCATTCTCTAAAATTCTCTGTTGACATAAAATCAGCAGTAAAGTTCTCCACAGGCAGGCTCTGCTATGGGACACAATCACCTGACCGACAGTGAAAGCTGACCCTTAGAGACCTTCAAAACTCCTTCACCTGTCAGTTACAAGGACTCTGTCTGAGGTCAGAACAGAAACTTCAACTACAGACCCTGTCATTCTCATTGTGAGAATGGACCTTGAAGCCACCTGGTGACAGAGCAACACACACACATTGTTACATGTTGACAGCCTTAGTGCTGCTTCATGATAATATTTGTTTACAGCTAGGGACAAGTTCACACACTGGCTTCAGTTTATGGCATCTGGCACTTTTCAGTGCTGGGATCTTAGCCAAAGACAAGCATCCTCCTTCTGTCTGTCTTTATCCATTTGTTTCTCAGTTAATATTTTGAAGTATTCTTCTTACAAATTCATAAATAGGCCATTTGGAATTTGACTTATGACAAACATGTTCCTCCCAACATCTGCTATAAATTATGCCCGAATCATGTTTTTGTCAAATTCCTGTTCTTTCTGGATCAGAAAAATCTAGTTGTCTCACTCTTGGGCAACTCATTAAACCTCTCTGAGGCAATTTATTTCCCTATACAGTAGGTAAATCGCTTTCAACATGTTGTTATTAGGATTAGAGAAAAGCGTAAAAAAGTGTTAGCAGAGTTCCAAGCCCATATCAGGGGGTAGAATAAATGGCATATGTTTACCACTTTCCTGGGGTAAATATAATAATATACAATAGAAAATCCTCAGAACTTGCATCCATTAGGAATTAGTGAGAAGCTCCATAGATAGGAGGTTAATATAATCACAGTGCTTGATTGGTCAGGTCATAGTTATCATTATATGATATTCCTTCATTAGGAGAATAGATTTGAAAGAACCAAGACAAGGATCTAGAGTCACCCAATGTCAATATTTACTAATGTTGCGGTGATTCAATAATAGGAATAATGAAACTGGTTTTAGGTTTCATCTTAAATCCTAGAAATTTCGAAATCAGGCAGAGGAATCTTTGGGCGAGTCCTGTGCAAAGAAAAGAGGGCGGAAGAAAAACAAATCTTAAAATTTAAGAGAATATTAAAGTATGTAAAAATGAAAGAAGAGATCAAGGTAGAGTTGAAATACAAGTCTAGGTAGAATATGGATCAATTGGGTAACCAATATAAAATTGATTTATAAACTTTCATCATGGGAACACCTAGGTGAATCTTCATAGTGGAGTAATATCCTTAAACACCCCAAGACACCATAGAAAGAATGATGAGTATCTGATATCACAGAAGGCATAAATGACAGGTGAGCATTCTATCAGCAGTCCTGGCCCTTGCAGTTTGTCCTCTTCCCATTGCCCTTCTGATCATCAGTCTCTTCTAGAGGTGTTGACTGAAGATTCATTCTAACCTTATGCAATTTATAGAGTAAGTTATAATTTATAGAATCAAAATCTCATAGTTTTCCTTTGGCCATACCCCTACTTCTGTAAACCCAATCTATTGTTCTCTTCTGCCTAACGATTTAGGTGGATTCCACAGCATCTCTACTTATTTGATGAAATAAGTAAATGGTCTCAAGAACTTCCCACCTCCTTCAGACCACCATCTAGTCTAGCTACTAAAAACTTCAGCCTTTTCAGTCATGGGCATCTACCTCTCAGACTCTGCCACTCCCCGCTTGTTGGTTTCTACCCACTTTGGGACCTGGATGGGATAGCACAATCGATCATCCATTTCTTATTTACTTCAAAATTTGACTGTTTTTCTTCCCCCAAATATAATTCTGTATCAAAGTCAAGGAAAGATGCTAGGAATGGGAAGGGCAACAGACAGGATTAAAAGGAGGAGGGAAAACTTGGTGGATTTTGTGTTTGTCTGTAATTTATGCCTTCTGTAATGTCAGATTCCCATCAATCATCCTTTATCTGGTATTTTGGAGGTTTCTTTATATATGTGTTTCTTTATCAGGCTAGCTGCTTTTTCTGCATCTGGGGCTACTATAGTCCATAAGAATTCTTCTATTAAAGGGTAGAGGTCTCACAACATAAAGAACAATTTCACTGTTGAGACAGTTCAGATGACTTCTAGTAAGATAAATTTTGATGCCATGGGGTTTCCCTGCTAGCCACTTACATTTCAGCCTTTTTCCCATTGGACATCTATGGTAATGGCGTGGAGAAGTTCCTTTGAAATCATCCTAATTAGGATGGAGACAGTGAAATCAGCTAATACTTGTTATCTAACACAATTGTCTTTATAGATCTTTGAACTAGATTCATCACATTCACCCCTTGTATTTAGCCTGAATATGAAAGCAATGAGAGAGATCTTGTCAGTTCATGTCTAATCTGGCACTCCTTGATTTTGGCCCTCACAGCATAGCTTATATTCCAATATCATGGGAAGAGTCCCATCTAACATTGGGTTAGCCGGCTAGCCAAGAAGATACCTCTCCAAAAAAATCTTTTTATGCTGCCACAGTTTTAGTTGCTATGCTTACATTTCCCAACCAGGAACTTTAAGGCATCTGACAGCTTTTCCCATGCAGTGTAAATTTCTTTTTCTAAGATGTTATAGCAACTTAGTGATTAAAGTTCATGATTTATCTTTCACTACCTTTAATGAATAATCTCAATCCATTGCATGAGATTGCTAATATCTATTTAAACCTTCCTGTACCTGCTTTTGACATTAATGAAATAAACAAAATACCTAACTCACTGCATTATTTTGGCTACTAAAAGGAATCAAAGTTGCTGGTCTATAAAAATCATTAAACAGAAGATGACTTAAAGACATTGACTTAATGGAGCAAATTGAGTTAGAAGGAAGGAGCTTTGGTTTTGTTTGGTTTGAGGTAGGATCTCACTGTGTAACCCCAGTTGGCCTGGAATTCTTATTGTAGGTTATAATGGCCTGGAAGTTGTGGTGATCTTCCTGCTTTTGCCTCCCCCATGCTAGAAAGACAGGTGTGCCTCACCACACCCAGCAGAAGGATCTTTTCTTGTGTTGCTAAAGGAGAAGTAAATAGTGGTTTTATTGTGTGAACTGGGAGTTTTGGGTCAAGGATCTAGTTCAGTAGAGGAACAGAAGCAAAGTCATGTTGATTTGTATACAGATCAAATAATGTGTTATGCCAAAAATGGAGTTAGAGATACTTTGTCAGTTCACCCTGCTTTAAGAATTGTGATTGCACTCCTCTGCATAGGATGAAGTTTTTGGAATATTAATAAGTAGATACCATCATACATCTCTCTGGGATTCAAGAAGACATTGTTCTGTGGAATAATAATGGGATCTATGATTATCTATATCTGAAGAAGAGACTGGGAAAAGACCATCCAGATCTCATTTTGATCAGGATTGTTCTTTCAATTGTGACCTCATGACCTCATTTTTCAGGTTCTATCTCTATCTCATCTTTAAGAATATTTCATTAGATTTTTCCAGATAAATCACTATTTTAAAAATCCCAGATAGAATCACCCTAATTTTTTATTGTTCAAAAATCTCATATAAGCATATAATGTGTTTGGTGAACTTTATACCTCATTCCATCTCCTCCAATTCCTAATCCAGGAACCCCTTTTCTTCCTAACTTCATGTGCTCTCTTGCTCCCTCTCTCTCTAAAACTCACTGAGTTCATTTAGTGTTGCCAGTATGTGCATGGTTGTGTCACTGTCTACTGGAGTACTTGCAACAAATCAGCCATTAATTTTCAATACTACCATCCTAATTTTCATAGTCATAAATGAAGATGACTATCCTCCATTCCAGCAAGGCCACAGCCAAAGTTGGCCCCCTCTGTACCTTCCGATGTGCTAGCATCCCCTTTTTCTAATATATCTAGTGTGGATTTGCAAAAGTTTTTATGAAAACACTTTCTGATGTTCAACATTGTTGGTTTCTTAATTTTTTAGGTGGAAATGTAAATATACAGATAATGATGACATCTAAGGATGGGATTCATTTAGACTCAAAAGAGGATTTTAACAGTCACTGTGACCCAGTTTAGGAGGATGTATGAAAAGACTTGAAGTTTAATAGATACACAAATTATTTGAGATAAATTTAATGTGCATTACTTTAACAATGATGAAGGTACTAGAGAGGTAAACTGTTCTAAAATATTTTTAATAGATATATTTGAGCTTACTTTCCTATTGATGAAGCTGTTGTCAATGGGCAACGCCAGTGTTCAAAAAAGAACCCGCAGGACAGAAGAGATGACTGAGGAGTGAAGAGCATTTGCTGCTATTGCAAAGGATCCAAATTCAGTTCCCAGCACCCACATCTGACAGATCACTACTTCTTATGACTCCACCTCCAAAGGATCCAGTGTCCTCTTTTTGCATCTGTTAGCACCTACATGTCCACACACACAGACACACACATACACACACATCAAACAAACACACACACTACAAAAATATGAAAAGAATTCCTAATGGTAGGACTGATTTCATATACACATATGTACACAGCTCACGTTTACTACACTAGCATTGCAAGACACTTAAAACCAAGTAGTTAAAACACCTTTATCACTTATCGGTACTTTTTATAAGGCATCTAGAAGTAATCTTAGAGAAGACAGGGCTTGGAGTGAACCTCCTTTGTGTTTGTTCTCACAACTTTCTCTATAATACTTGCTGCACAGTCTCATCTGGTACTGGGGAAAGTCCTTAGTCTCTTAAACTTGGAAGAAAATGAAACTCAATAATACATACGAATTCTGAGCTAAGTGAAGGTCAGGAGGGGATTTATAATATCCACTATTTTCTGAAGAACACACAAAAAGCTGCATTTGAAGGTGGGTAGTGGATGAATAGATCTCTTTTTCCTTCTGTTTTCACATCTTTCTGTCTAAATAGCCAAGATTATGCTTAAGATATATACTCTCATTGAAGAGTTAAAAAATCCGTTTTAATCAATGAGAAAAACAAAGAGAACCATAATTGTTTCGAGGGGAAAATCAAATTCTTCTTAGCTCTGAACTTTGATTCCATCGAAATACAGCATTAGTATTTTAGTCAATATTCAGCAGGCATTTTGTGAAACCCAGTGAAGCCATATTCAGCACAACTCCATAAAGAGTACAACTTTGGATGGATATCATGATAATTTCATCCCTTCACAGAGGGTATTTGATATGAAGGGCACAGCACAAGTTTCAAAGATAGGGTTTGCCAAGTTTAAATTCACAAAATACATCAGGAGTGTAATAGCCATCAGCAAACCTGGGGTTTGATTTCTTCTATGCAAATGTGGAAGTTCATCTCAGCCCAAAGGCTATTCAAATAAACTCATTGGTTTAAAAATGTAGTTCCTGCTCTGAGGTAGAAACAGTGCTCAGGTTTCTACATATTGTTTTTACAGGGGAATGTAACCTGACAAAGAGAAGTCATCTGTCACAAATGTTTAAGTGAATCAATAATGATACACAACCACAGAATTATAACATTGGTTATACTTCCAACCTCATCCTTTCACTGTTAATAAAAGAAAGGGAGGATTCAAAGAAACTATGAAATATGGGACGCATCAAGTATAAAGCAATAGGAAGGGAGGGCAGCTATGGCACTCAAGAACCCAACCTACAGACATTTAGTCCACTTAAACATAAATGTTTCCCAACTAAAAGAGGGGGTATAGGCTGAATTTTATCTGCTGTTTCAAAATTTATGTTTATTTATTACGTAAACAAAAAAAGAAAAGTGGTAAATTCTAACATTCTCTATCATTCTAGAGCTTTCCAGTTGTTTTTTAAATTGTGGTCACCAACACTGATACAAGGTGAAAATAAGAACTTTGTATGGGGTTTCCCATTATGGTCTTGACCCCTTTGCTCTTATTATCCCTCCTCCCTCTCTTCAACTGGACCCCTGGGGATAGGGCTAGTGCTTAGCTGTTGATCTCTGCATCTGCTTCTATCAGTTACTGAATGAAAGTTATATGATGACAATTAGGGTGGTCATCTATCTGATTACAGGAGAAGGCCAGTTCATGTTGGGGAAACCCACAGAAACAGTTGACCTGAGCTAGTGGGAGCTCACTGCCTCTGGACTGATAGCTGGGGAACCTGCATAGGACAGACCTAGGCCCTCTGAATGTGGATTACAGTTCTGTGGCTTGGGCAGTCTGTGGGACCACTTGCAGTGGGACCAATTTATACTTAGTGCTTGAACTGGCTTTTCGGATCCCATTCCCTTTGGAGGGATAACTTACTTAGGCTAGATACAGGGGCGAGGGACATAGTCCTGCCTTAACTTGATAAGTCAGACTTTGTTGACTCTCCATGGGAGGCCTTATCCTTTCTGAGGAGTGGATGAGGGGTTGGGTGCGGGGAACGTGAGTGGGAGAAGGGGAGGGAGGGCAAATTGTGCTTGGTATGTAAAATGAAAAATAAATGTTAAATAAAAAATTAAAAACAACAAGAAAAGAACTTTGTGAGTCATGCCTTTTCAGTTTCCCAACCAAATCAGAGAAGTGAAGCAAGAAAGTAAGTGCTGGTTTTCAATGAGCTGGTAGGTGGAGGAACCATGCCCTTTTTGATAAAATTCCGCAAAAACATACTAGGGTACTGGATCTCAGCCACAATATTTAGGTCTGTTGGAAGTGATATATATATAAAAAACACAAATGATAAAGCCTTTTTTCCGGAATAATAGCAACATAGAAGAGCTATATGTCACCACTAAGAAGCCATTGGCATGTGGGCTGTGCTGAATACTGAGAAAAGCATGCCGAGCCCTAACATGGCAGAAGGACCCTTTGGAAATATTTCCTTAGCATAAAAAGGTAAGAATTTAATTTTCTATAGAGCATATATTTTCTGTTAGATGACAACAGCATAAACTGAGCTTTTAAGGCACATATACACATAAAGACCAATGCAATCCAAAGGGTAAATGTATTCAATGAGCTGGACTTACAGCTTTGGTTCAATAAAATTTTCTTGTAATGTGTATCAAATTCTAAAACAATTTAAAATCTTTGACCATGCTGTATTTACAAATATGTTTGGGATGCTTATTGGCTGTTCATCAGTATATACCTAGGTCTTCAACCCCTTCAGAATCTTGAGTTCTCCTGAGTTTCCTCCAGTACCGACTTTTGCTTGTGATTCAGGCTCAGTTCTGAATCTCATTTGGTAATTTCTGCTTGAATGGCTTGATATCATCTCTGTGTTCTAAAATTAACCTTAGTATACTGGTCTAAATTTTTTTTTTGGTTTTTCGAGACAGGGTTTCTCTTTAGCTTTGGAGCCTGTCCTGGAACGAGCTTGTAGACCAGGCTGGCCTCGAACACACAGAGATCCACCTGCCTTTGCCTCCTGAGTGCTGGGACTAAAGGTGTGCGTCACCACTGCCTAGCACTCTGGTCTAAATTCTTGTCTTTCATATTTCCCATTTTATTTACCACCATTTTCATCACCGAGTTTATTAGTCTACAAATATTAATTTAAGCTCTACTATTGCTTCCACGGCATGCATCTAATTGGTTGAGGCAGTCATTTTATTTTTACAATGATATATTGGAAACATGCTTTAAATTCCAATTGAGTTATTACTCTTCTTTGTCCCTTTGCTCAGAGTCTCTGTCATTTCACATATGGATTTTTGACAGTTAAAGATTTTACTTTCAGATTTTAATATTCTACATAAAGAGTTGAGGAATAATGTTATACATCATTCTCAAAAGCAAGCCCTGAGTACCAGAACTATGTCTTGGTTTTACTTTGGTTTGCAATTTGCCTGCATATCAAGGCAAACTTTTTTGATTCCTTTAGAGACAGAAGGTTTCACAGAACACCACAGTGGAGTATAACAGTGCAAAGGACACTCCACTGTCATGTCTGAGCAGACACAGAAAAAAGACACTGCAAAAGTCACAAGAAAACAAACAAACCTGTGTTCTGACTAATATGATGAAGTACTCACTAATTAGTTATCAGTGAACTCAACTGTACCCCTCCCAAATCCTAGATAGGGTTAATTTAAATATTCAACTCCCGAATGTCCTCTATCCTCTGAGAAAGCAATTCAATCCAAGTATCTACTTGAAAGCATTCTTGCCAGAAGTAGTCATAGTCTATCCACAGCAACAAGCCCCTGTCAACACCCTCTTAATAAAATATCCTTGAGTGCCCCATTCAATGCAATGATAGTAAACTCGACTTCCCTTGACTTTGTTTATTTCCTGTTAGTCTTGGACTGATGTTCATCAACATGAGTGCTAAAATACAATTATTTGTTTACTTGAACTTTCTAAATCAGTTGAGAATGCCAGCTACAAAAAATATAAAATCTGTCTTATAGTGGTTTGTATATTTATAAATCAAGTTCTGTCTCCATATAAAGAGAACTGGCCTCTTTGCTTTGATTGTTATTGTTTTATTTAGTCATATATTAAGCAAATATATATACATATATATGTAATAACAATACAACAAAGAAGAAAAGGCCATTAATTGTTGCATAATTATAGGAAGTCCATGAGAGGCCTTAACAAAGGATAACAAATGTTTCCTGGGCAAGACTCACAATAGAAAAGCGTTGCATTCTTCTTCCCTGTGAGTACTGGGAGCTGTGAACCAAACTCTGACCACCAACCAAGCTAAAGGAGAAAAAGGGGATAGCATGCTTCCGGTCTGTGCTTATAGTACCTCAGACCACATCCTAATGGGTTGGTATCTAAAAGGCTATCTACTGAATGAATTCACACAACAATTAATTTGAAATAAAGGAAAGGAGGGGCCATGGGAGACTTG
Source organism: Ellobius talpinus (assembly GCA_001685095.1). NCBI lineage: Eukaryota > Metazoa > Chordata > Mammalia > Rodentia > Cricetidae > Ellobius > Ellobius talpinus. The sequence continues at coordinate 21,295 of LOJH01015698.1, read as the reverse complement.
GGAGACGTTTCGAAGAAGGGAAGGGAAGTGGGGAAGTGATGTAATTTTGTTTCAAATAAAAATTGATTAAATAATAAAAGAATGAATAAAAAGAAGAAAGTGTCATCACAGATCCATCCCTAAAACTCTTGGGGAGCCACAGGCTTCACAGGTCTCAGTTCTGATTGTCACATTTCTTTTTAAAAATCACTTTGACCCTCTTATCTTATAATCAAGTGGCTACCACAGAACTTTCAGACATAACTCCAGATTTCTATACTAAAAGAGGGATAAAGAAGAATATATTTACTTTTAATTTCTGATTTCTTTTTTTAATGTTCTTTCCATTCTGCCACCTTAGTAGAAAAGCTGTGTATGCACACCTCGTATCTATCAGTGAGTGGACAAGTTGATTAACTGTAATTGGCTAACATTCATAATTTACCACAAAGGATGAGAAAGGATTCTAATAATATTTTGCCTAATATATAGCATAGCTTCAAGTTGCCTTGTAGAATCAGAATTTTATTTTAAAGAAAGGCCAATAATAACTTTTTATGTGACATTTGATATGCCAAAATGGATTTGAATGATATGCCCAATGCTTAATAACTTTTCCCTGACCTAGTCATTCTAACTTCAATGAGAAAGAATAACCGCACCTATGAATGCATAATTAGAGTGGCTTACAGGCTGTGATCTGACTGTCTGTTGGGAGAAAGGTCAAGAATTGAATAGTTGTTTAGTTCAGGAGACTGGATGTCTCAGCAGACCAGGCTAGTGCAGGAGTCCAAGAGAGTTCCGAGAGAGCTGCTGGACTTCAGTCCACACTGGAACCCTGGAAAAGTAGGATCTGGTACTAGAAATGGAATGTTATGGCAAAATAATAGAAGAATATGCCTGCAAGAACAACAGCAAGTAGGCAAAAAGCAAAAGCTTCCTTCTTCTATGCCTTTTATGTGGGTTACAGCAGAGTGTGTGGCCCAGATTTACATGAGTCTTCCCATCGCAAATGGTGTAGTCACGGAAACCCCTCACAGACATGCCCAGATGCTTAACTACTAAGGTTTTGATTCTAGATGATATCAAGTGGAAAACCAGGATTAGCCATCACAGTAAACAAATATATAGAATTTGCAAAGTATCTGTAGGATTTGGGGCTATAGTTCTGATTATATCACAGCAAAGTCAAGAACTTTGGACAAGTTAGATTAGCAACCCTTCAAAAGAAATAACACAGGGTTAAAATGAACTTAGTCTATCAAATTGTATTTCCTCTGCTCCATTTAGCTTGCTCCATGTTAAGAGGATTCTTGGTAGCTTCCAAAAGTATACTTGAAGCATCACCTATCTGAAATTTTTCTCTAAAATAAAAGAACATTTGTTTCCTGGAATGATCCACCTCTTATTTCAACCCTAGAACTTTCAACTTGTCTTCTTCTTTTATATATTTCTTTTATAATAACCTGAAATGTATTCCTGCATGTCACATATTATTTCATACTGTTTTTGAAATGTCTGAAAAAAATTCCCTGACTTATTAGGGACACCCTTCTGGTGTGGGAGATCTTTCTGTCTATGTGTTGCTTTTATTGGTTAATGAATAAAGAAACTGGCTTGGCCAATAGCAAGGTAGAACTTAGTTAGGCAGGGAAAACTAAACTGAATGCTGGGAGAAGGAAGGCAGAGTAAAGAGAAGCCATGGAGCTGTAGCCGGAGACACAGAAATGCTGAAACTTCGCTGATAGGCCACGATCTTGTGGTCATATACAGATTAATGGAGATGGGTTAAATTAAGATGTAAGAGTTAGCCAATAGGAAGC
>LOJH01015698.1:5161-19481 GCA_001685095.1 Ellobius talpinus | reverse complement strand
GCTAGAGCTAATGGGCCAAGCAGTGATTTAAATAATATGGTTTCTGTGTGGTTACTTTGGGGCTGAGCTGCCGGGCAGTTGGGAAACAAACAAGCGGCCTCCTTATAACATCCTTCTTTACAGAGTTGTTTCCCTACTGTGATAGCAGTCTTAGTGCTTGCTTTTTAACAATAGAAAAGCTTTTCATTCAATTGAGGTATTGATAATGAGCAATACTTTAGATCAAAGAATTAAGATAAGACTTAAATCTCAAGTCCCTTTGTCATGAATTAAGGACAATTGTGAAGTGTGTGTGTGTGTGTGTGTGTGTGTGTGTATCAAGTGTAGATTTCTACAGAACAGGAATCTGATAAAACATGAAATAGCTACTATGTGAGTGAGAGGATGGGTCATCTGAAATAAATAATGAGGATATCAGCTAAAAAAAAACCATGAAAATCTACTGTACCCAAATTAGGTGTTTTACTATAGTAGATGTAAATGGGGACCACTTTCAAGGAATATTTATAGTTTTCTTGGTAAACGTTTTGGATATGAGTTCTGGAGGAAGTAGCATATTTTTTCTTTACTTTTTCCTTTCTCTTCTTTTTTTCTGTTCTTCTTCCTCTTTTTATTTTAAATATGTCTTTAAATTCATGAAAATTCTGAATATTAAACTGTGGAATGTTAGAATCCTCTAGAAAGGATCCTTCTAATAGCATACTGAGTATTATCATTGGATTAATTGTTTGCCTTCAGGAAGAGACATTAGCAATCAAAATGATGTGAACCATAATATGAAACAATACATTAAAATACATAAAACCAGAAGATATTAAATTACAGAAAATACTTAAAAGGTTTAATTTTAGAAATCGGTACATAAAATCCCAGTGGATACCAAAACAAAGCAAAACCAAACAAATTAGAAAGCAATATTAGTGTTTTGTGGTTTTATTTTGAAGAGTTCACCTTTAATGGGTTTATTTTCACCCAACCCAACCAGATGGATACATCACCTCTAGTCCGTAGGAACTGAGGGTTTACTGTTCATCTTCCCTAGGACTCAGAGAGATATGGTTAAATCAGTGTGAGCCTTTCTGCCTGCTCTTGGAAACATTGGAAAACAGGATTGTTACGGGTCATTGTGTAAAATGAATGGTGATGCATAAAGAGAAACTCAGCTAAACAGAACTTTAGTGAAGAAAATGGAAATCTCAGTTCAAAGGGAATCCAACGCTGTGTGTTCTCACAACATACAGAATCTTTAGTAAAGAGCTTAAAGGTGATTTACTGCCAGAGATTCTGTATCAGAAACCAGGGATGTGGCTATGCTTGGCATCTTCCTTTGTATGATAAGGCAGAAGCCAACCCCAAAAGAAAAGAAATAACTGCTCTCTTAAAAAGATAGTTTCAGAATGCCATTCTAACTCTGCCTTCAATATACCACAAATCTGATCACAAGTGTTTCTTCTATTATACAGCTCTTCTTCATCCATGCTACTCTGCACAAATTAAACTACTCATTGCCTCATATATATTTTGCACATTCCTACATCTGTATTCTTATTTCATTCACCTTAGCTCCTTTTTCTTATCTTTTAGTGATAAATATTACCCATATTTTAATACTCAATCAGGTATACTTTTTGTTTCAGATAAACATGCATTTTATATCCTTCCTGTCATATGTCATTTCTCAGTTATTGACAACATAATATACTCAATCTTGCTCAAATAGGAAGAGATATTAAGAAGTATGAGTAACCTCACATTCACTGTAAGTGTAGAAGCAACAATATATAATACATGACCAAATATTAAAGTCCCTAGTACTTGTTTGGTTTCAGGACAGTTGCCTAAACCCAGCCTGTATCTCTGCCTATTAAGTTAAAAATATAAATACCTAAAATTTTAACTTTTATTTCAAGTGATACATCATCTAGAAATAAATTTTCAGAAAATAAATGCTAATGTGTAACATGGATATCACAGTAAGTACAACAGAATATCAACATTTAATTACCAATTGTTACAATATAACATAAATCCAGAATGTAAGTGATAGAAGAAATTCATGTTAAATGATGAGAGGGTATTTGAAAATGTTTTATTTGCTGCTAAATTTTTCTAAAAATCTAGAATTGCTATGAAATATATTTTACGAATAAGATGATGATTGTAAATCATTATTGTAGATAATGAGTTGAGAAAATGAATGAAGCAACTGTCAAAATATAGAGAATATAATAACAAGAGGTGATTCCCCTCTGCATGCTGTATGTTTTATTACCATTGGTTGATAAAGAAGCTCCTTTGGCCTATGGCAGGGCAGAATATAGCCAGGATGGAAGATATATATAATCTTGACTCCAAATTTTGAGTCTAAGGCTTTGGAAAAGAGGTTCTGCTTTTGTTTCCACAGGGGATAGAAAGCTGTAGATTCCTTACCAGATAATATGGTTTAATCAAAAAAGACCCCCTGAAGCAATTGCCCAGATGGTCCAACATCTATGACAGCTTCAGGACTGCTGGCTTAGATGGACCTACCACAGAGAATACCCCCATGGAAGACCAGATTAACAGTGTCCCTAATCAGCAGGAAGTCATCTAGACAACAATGCCCAAATTCCCTAAATGATTGTTTATAAAAGTTTGTTTACATTTAAAGGTGGATATGCTATAGAGATGAATACTTTGCATTGGTATGGATCTTGTTTTATTGAAACAAATTTAAGGTCAAGTTAGTTATATGTATATTTCTGCTCTTGATTAAGGTATTGTATTTGTGTATCTCATTAAAAATGTATAGTTAAGAAATACAGATTAATAGATAGTCATCTGTAATAGTCAAACTGTAGTCATGATAGTTAGGTTTTCTAGATATATAGAGATATATTTCAGTTAGATAGATATTCTTCAGCACTCCAAAGACCTACAGAATATGACATTTAAAATGTTTTAAGAAGTTAGACTTTTCTTGACAGTGAGACATATCTGTTTCTGGCAGAATCTATTACTTTAGACAGGCTGATGGGCATTGAAGAAACTCATTATGGAATTTGCCTTCAATGTTACCAGGCAAGAAACTGTTCTTACCTGGACTGCTTAATGGTATGCTGTATGAACTGGGCATGCAGGACCCACAGAAAATTAACTGCTGAACTTTGCAAAAGATGGAATGTTTCTTCGCAGAAGAAACTGCCAGACATTCTGCAGGACACAGAAGAAAGCAACTGATGAACTNCAGACATTCTGCAGGACACAGAAGAAAGCAACTGATGAACTTTGCCATTACAAGACAGAGCAGATATTCAAATTTTTGGCTTCATGGAAAAGTCTGTCAGATACTATGGGCTTGTTAGATGAAGATAGATGCCCCAACATTACAGAAGAACTTTGGGTGACTGTCCAGGCACTGAGATGTCTCTGTTAATTCTAGAACTTTGGAAGTTGCTTGTAATAAGCTTCCTGTTTACTTAGATAATATTGTATCCTTCTGGGTTCTTTGCTGGAGTTGAAGACAGATAGTTATAGTTTTCATTAGTTATAATAAAATATAAATTAGATATGAAGCTTTGGACTCACAAAGAAATATTGTAACTGAAATTCTTGCTTGATACCTGTTTTGTTATATGTAATGTTACTATGCTAAAATTAAAACCTTCCTTTTTATTTAGGCAGAAAAAGAGAGATGATGTAGGATTCCTCTCTATATACTGTGAATATGTTTTATTACCATTGGTTAATAAAGAATCTGCTTTGGTCTATGGCAGGGCAGAATATAGCCAGGCTGCAAGAGATATATAGGAAGAGTAGGCGGAGTCAAAGAGATGCCATGTAGCTGCAGAAGGAGACAGATGCCCCAGAACCTTACCAGTAAACCATGGGTCTCATGGTAAAATATAAAATAATAGGAATGGTCAATTTAAGATGTAAGAGTTAGTTAACAAGAAGCCTAAACTAATACGCCAGTCAGTGTTACCATTAATATGGTTTCTGTGTGATTATTTCGGGTCTAGGTGGCCAGAAAATGAACAAGCAGCATTTGCCTACAAGGAGCTACTCTATAGGAAGGTATTGTGGAATGAAAATTAGGATTTCTAGAGGAAGGGATAATCAAGCAATTGACTACACAGAAATGAGAAAGAATTAATGTGCACCAAAGGTGTGTAGAATATCTCCAAAGTAAGCTGGACTTAGTTCAGTGTGACTTGAGGGAACAGAGTCATGAAGGAGATGCAGAACAGATTTGAGAACACACAATGGACTGAGAGGACCAGGCAATCACTGCTGTACAAAGAAAGCTTCAGGGACTGGCATGTTGACTTATCATCTCTACCAGAGAAGGGTGTGTTGTCTGCTTGTGACAACATTGTATCCCTGCATTCATCCAGCAAAAGGCCAGCTATGTAATGTTTCATTCTTTGAAAATTTCCAAGTTTTGTTTTCTAGATTTAATGATTGCTATTCTATTCATTAGAGGACATCTTTCTTTCTTCAATTTGTTCACTAGTGTTTTTTTAAAAAAAAACACTTTACAAGAAAGGATATGCATATTCTTCTTATATATTATGCATTAATATACTATATATATTAATATAATGTGTTATATAATATTAAATTATCTGAGATTTGATCAACCAAGGAAAAACATTTCAAAGTTACAACTGTATCATCTGACATGTCCCAATCTTTTATCAGCAATTATTTAATGCTTGGCAGAATAGAATATTTTGATGGAAGAAACAAAGCAATTAAGACAATTGAATGCAGAGAAGATCCTGTTTGTATCTTAGATTAGAAAGAATATTTTAAGAGATATTGCTAGAAAAATTGACCAAATTTGATTAAGTTCTAAATATTAGAGAATAATATTCTCTATGTTAATTTATTGATTGCAAACAGCTAAGAACATAGCCTTCTTTCAGGTAAATACAATTTTATATGCTTAGAGGTAATGTGACATTTTAAAAAATTTGTTCTCATATGACATTTATGAAGACCAGCAAAAGAGGATTATATATATATATACATATTCTATGAGTGTGCTTGTATGTTAATACAAGCTATATTAAGTATATGAAATAATGATAAAGCCAATGTAGTAAATATATTTTAATTGGGACTTTCGGCATAAGAGCATGTACAACATTCTCCATACTGTTTTGTCTCTTTGATGTGCAATGTTAAATTTACAGATGCAAAGTTTAAGAAAAATTTAAAAACTATTTTGACAGAACTGGTAAATAACTCAGTTGGTAAAGTGTTTTCCATTAAAGCAATTGCAATGTAAACTTGAGTTCAGATCACCAGTACCCATGTAAAAGGCATGTATGTTGAAACATGCTTTTTTCCCTCATAGTTGACAAGTACAGCTAGGAGGATCTAAAGAGCTCACTGATCAGCCAATCTAGTTAAATCAATAAGCATCAGGTTCAGATCAGAGATCCTGTCTCAAAAAAATAAGGTGGAGAATAATTGAGAAAAGATACCTAGCCATGACTCCTGGCTTCTATACTCACAATGCATATATATCTGCACACATGTATGCAAACACAATTATCTAGGCTATTCTATAAAAATAATTGTGAATAAAAGTGTAGGAGAATATTCAAGAAGTTAATTTCGTCTAGTGGTCTGGGAGGACATGGCCATGAGACAGACTATGGAGGGACAGAGACTGTATCTGCACACTGAAGAAACAGGTTCAAGAGAAACTGACAGGGTTCCTCTGGGGATTCCTCAGTGGGACGAGAAGAGGGCAACATTAGCATAAATAAGGAAACCCGAGCTTGGGGCTTCAGCAACTGAACGGACTGGTGTCATTTACCGATGTGAGTGTCTTAGGGAAGTAGTTTTGCAGAGAAGTGGGCAGTATAGGCTTTATTTGGTGGTATAAGCTCCAGAAAGAGAGGAGAGTGTCCTAAGCGCAGACTGAAGGAAAGAGAGGAAGACTTAGCCTTACAATATCACAATACTTCAGCTTGGGCAGACAAGACAAACCGCAACACTTGTGAGGACAGGGGTAAAGTGAAAATCCAGGAGGCTTTAAGAATTTTCCAATAGACACAACAGAGCAGTAAGGGGGGAGAGAGGTGCCTCTAAAAAGCTGACTCTGTGACTACCGAGGCCTCATGCTCCTGAGTTAGCACTGGGGAAAGAGAAGGAAGGCCCAGTATGGAGATTGAGAAGAAATATTGAGAGGGTTAAATTTCTGGAAATGTTGCTCATGTACGGCTGATGAGACTTTCCAAGAAGAAAGGATGTTGATGACTTTCGATGTAATTGTCTAGGTTCAGATGAAGTGTAAGAAACAGCTGCAAATTTATCACTAGACTTACTCAGCCAGTCACTTTTTATACTACTCAGAGAGGTCAAGAGAGTAAGGTGGGGCCAAGGACAGAGAGACAGCCTGTGAAATCAACTATTCTGAAGAAGATCTATTTTGAAAAGGAGAGGAGCAGTTAAGTGGTAGGTGATGCTGAGGTGGAGTTTGTATTTTCAAAACAAGCAACAGGAGGGTTTGTAGGTTTGTGGTTGTGATCCAGTAAAAGGAGTTATGCAGGGACGTGAATCCTCTTGGCGCCATCCGTTGACTTGAAGCTTGGATGCAGGCAAGGGAGAGTGCTCAAAGGGAATAATCCATGCGCTGTCACATTTCTGAAGATTGTGAATAAAGGCACTACTTATCATTTGTCTTGGACTGTCTCTTTCTAGATCTTAGCTGCCAAACAGACTTGGGGAAAATAGATGTCTCCTTTCTGAATAATCATGTCTCCTTTCTTATGTCAGATAATGGCTTTACTGAAATGAGTGTGTTTAACTTATTGGAATATTTTCCTCATTGATGATAACTTTACTCCTTTTGTCACATAATAGCTGTGACAAAATACCTAATGAGAAGCAGCTTACAGCAGGGTGAGTTTATTTTGACCAACAGTAGAGTGGCTACAGCTGGTTATGTTGTGCCTGCAATGTCTGCTAGGAATCAGATGATGGTTACTTCTCAGCTGGCTTTCCTTTTTATTCATTACAGGTTCAGAGCCCATAGAACTATGCCATCCACATTAGGGTAGGTTCACAGCCCATAGAACTATGCCATCCACATTAGGGTAGGTCTTTACACTTCAGTTGACAAAATATCAGACCTGCCTAGAGGTTCATCACGAATGCTTCTGAATCTTGTCATTGTTATTACTCAGTACATATGGCCAGCGAGAGTACCATTAAGTTAGCTCTTGTGATTTGGGGGAGGTGACACAGTATTGGTTAGTATTTGATTTTTCATTCAGGTCTCATATAGCAAAATACAGCAGATTTGTCTTATATAATTTGCATTAGATGACAGCAGTTACTTGGACAAGAAATCTTATCTTTTTTCTTCTAAAAATGGGAAAAACCCTTTGAAAAGGCTATAAATTGTTACTAGAATGTCATTGATACTACAGTGATCTTGTTCTCTAGACTTTTCTAGTAAACAGAATAAGAAACAAATTTATATCATTAAGAGAACCTCATCCTTTGATGATATTCTGTACAATTCAGAGAATTATCTATAATAACTATAATTTTGGTTTCAAATGAATGAGTTTATTAAGCATGTAACAAGCAAAAGTAAAGGAACAAATGGCAATATATATATATATATATGCAGCAGATAGATAAACAAAAAGCCAATCACTTTTAGCATCCAGCATAGATGGTTGGAGTATCCCTAAGTTTTAAAAAATTAAAGGCACTTTATTATAAATAACTTAAAAATTAAAAAATACACAGATAGATTAATGTAGTCATTCAAATATGCGGTTGGCCAGTTCCAAAATTTATACATCTCAATGAACTTCTACACAATCAGAATTGAAATTCTGAAGCCATGAAGCTTCACTTTAGGCTTTACATTTTCACTATCAAATTTTTTTTGGCTTTTTATAACACATACACACAAATAAAAATCATGAGAGAGTTAAAATTCTAGAAAACAACATTAGAATGTATATTAAGTGAGGCCACACAAATCTAAAAAAGAAAAATAACCCCTTCATGCTTTTTATCATATGGGTATTTCAGCCTATAATGTATTCAAATACATGCAATTACACTGCCACCTATACATGCAAACAGATGTATGTGTGATAATAATATAGCATGTACAAGGGAATGTAAGAAAAGGTAAATTACGTGATGAGGAAAGACAGAACTCAGGTACAGGAAATATGAGTCATAAAAGAGAATATAAGGTTAATTGAGTAGCCCTATCAAGAGAGTAGATAAAGACAATTCCATCAAATTAAAGACTAAAAACATTCAATAGAGATTACCTGGAGAAGCCAGAAAGGGAACCAGTTTGAATTCCCAATCAAGCACTTTTTAACCATGTATGACTTTCCTGTTCCTCATTCTCAGTGTAGGATTTTTTTATGCTTTGGAAAGGACAGTAGTAACTACCATTAGAAATGGTTTACATTCAGATAGTTTCAAGGCCATGATGTTTTTTAGCATCTGTAGTTTGCTGCTTTCCTTTCTCTCTGTTATAGAGATAGGTGCCAGCCTCTCACAGAACAGGTAGTTTTGAAGGACAGTTGGCATAAGCACACTTGAATTTAGGAAAGGGTGCTAACACTTTCTCCTTCTCCCTGAGTCTGGTTTCAAGAAAGCTTAAACAGTGTGTGGTAATTTACCAACATCGTATGCATTACAGGAGTGTAAACTAGTATGTGACTGTAGGCACTGTACTATTTTCTATATTTCTAGAATTTACTAATGTCACATGACTGAAAGTTGATGGTGAGTAGGATATATCTCATGTTAAGTGTTCTTACCCCGCAAACAGAACAACAGAATAATAACAAGAAAACACTGGACGTGTTGGATATGTCTGTTCCCTAGATTGTTGAGAGGATATCATGTGTGCTTACATATCATATGTCCAACTTTATCAGTTGCATGCAGTAATTATTCTCAGATTCTAAAATTATTTCTTTTGTTTTTTGAGATGATAATATAATTAAACTATTTCTCCTTTCCTATTCCTCCTTCCAACCCCTCTTATATATCCCTCCTTGTTCTCTTTCAAAGTCATGGCCTCTCTTTTTCATTAACTGGTTTTACATATGCATATATCCATTTATATGAATGTGTGCATATACCTATATTCATAAATACCTAAATACAACTTGCCCAGTCTGTATAATATTACTTGTATGTATTTTCAGTATTGATAATTTAGCATTGGATAACAGCTGGTGTCCTCTTCTCTAGAGAAAATGATTTCTCTCACTTTAGCATTCCTTAGTTGCCTTTAGTTCTTTGTGTACAACATCTCATCCACGTTAGCATGTCTAGGGTTGCTGCTCTTGTTCAAGTCATGTTTAGGCCATCATGTAGGTGATAGCTTATGGGGGCAGATTCTGATATTTCTAGTAGATACAATCTCATAGCAACTCCTGGATCATCTGGCTTTTACAGTTTTGCTATCCCTCTTTTTAAAAAAAAATAAATTTAATTAACTTTTTTTCATTTATTTTACATCCTGACCTCAGTTTCCCCTCCCTCCTTACTTTGTGTTCCCTCCTCCCTAGTCCCATCTACCCTGTTCCCCATCCACTCCTCCTCCATGTCCATTCAGAAAGGGGCAGGTTTCCAATGAGCTTGAACAAAGCATGGCACAGCAAGTTGAGGTAGGACCGAGCTCCTCCCCCTGCATCAAAGCTGGGTGAGGCAATATAGCATGGGAAACAGATTCCCAAAAGTCAGCTAAGGTGCAGGGACAGGTCCTGATCACGATAGGTTCTTTACAACCAGACCAAGCCACACAACTGTCACTCATATGCAGAGGGCCTAGGATGGTCCCATGTAGGCTCCCGAACTGTTGTTCTTGACTCCATGAGCTCCCAGGAGCTCAGGCCAGCTGTCTCTGGGTTCTTCCTTCATGACCTTGACTCATACAATCCTTCCTTCCTTTCTTCAGGAGGATTCCTAGCTGCTGCCCCTTCTTACATGATAATCCCTGAGCCTTAGGTTTGTTAATTTTATTGTAAATATTGAAGGGTTCCACAACTTTTTATTTTTATTGATTGATTGATTTTTTTTGTAACGGTCTCTAATGTTGCAAAGAGAAGTTTCCTTAATGTGGGGTAAGAACTACAATTCCCTCTAGATAGAAGGAAAAATACTTAGAATGTTGTTAAGGATTATTCTGTTGTAGCATAGTAGAAATTGTAGGTTTTCATCCAAGATCCATGATTTCATTAGCATAGGGCAATTGGCTGGGCTTCCAGTGACAATCATAGGTTTTTTTTCTGTCTAATGGTTCTTAAGTCCACTGAGTGCTGTTGGTTACTTCCATGGTGTACATGCCACTACTTGACCCTTAACGTTATCATGCCGTGCTTGTGGTTGATGTATTTCGTAGGTATCGTAGCTGAGTAGGACTGTTGGTTGCTTTCCTCTTTCAGAAGCTTATGTGGTCCCACGAAAGTTAGTCCTCAGGGAAGAGGTTTTCAGCAGTTCCATCTCTCAGACTTGTGTCTGAAATGCATGGCACCTTCAGCAATAGGGACTTACCTTCTACCTCTGATGGGCAATCAAGGAGGATAGCAAGAACCTGCAAGCTTTGGGGAATCTCTTGAACAATCTTGACCAACAAGTCAAATAAAGACTCTTCCTTCATGCCTAGTCTTGGGGATTTTGTGCAATGGTCTTTGGCTCTTGGAGAAAATATTTTTAGCTAAGATGAGGAAATTTAATTTAAACTGTATATGTGTATTTATACACCAACTTATTTGTATTGCAGGTATTTTAAGTAAATAGTTAATAATATGATTACTTATCACCTTTTCAGATATCCTTACTGCTATTTCATGCTCCTCCCTCCTTTTGTACTTATCTCTCTCCACTAACTAAAGTCCCATCTTTTCCCCATTTTTCCCATTAGATTCCTGTACCCTCTTTATTGCTCTCTCACCCCTCAGCACCCTAGTACATAGATTTTTTTGTATGCTTAATATACCTAAAAGATGTTAAAAGAAAATAGTTTTGAATTTACAATGATATTTCCTAGTCAAATTCAGGACCAGAAGTTGCACAGCTTAAAGTCATCAATCTTACTAGCAATCCCATTTATCTTTTATGTCAGAAATTTAAGTCTTAATATAATCAGCTACATAATTATTTCCAAAATATACACAAACAAAAAGCTCAATATAACCTCACTCTAGTCCTATGATTCCCCAAAAAGCTCAGTGTTTTCAATTTTTCTGACCTTCACTTACATTTTGATAGCAATATTCAGTTGAAATTGTAAATCTTAAAGTCATTTATAATTGCTCTCCTCTTGGGTTGTATCAAGTGCCAGAGAGTTACAGAGTAGATTTTCATTTCCCCCTTCATTTTAATTTTTAATAATTATATATTATTATATGTGCTGAATGGTGAAATCAGAAACAAGTAGTATTCAAAGGAGACTGGGGAGATGGCTTAGTGAATAAGCACACTTCTTGCTCTAGGGAGGACCAGGGTTTGAATTCCAGCACCCATAATGGTGTTTCACAATCATATGTAACTGTAGTGACATTGCATTTGTATTTTGATAAATAAAGCTTGCCTGAGGATCAGAGAAGTAAAACGGCCACACTGGCCAGCCTTACAGACCAGGCAGCAATGACACACACCTTTAATCCCAGTAGCCACCCTAGTTTGCCATAGAAACCAAGTGGTGGTGGTGCACACCCATAACCCCAGAACTAGGGAAGAGGTAAGGAGCAGTTGCTGGCTGTTTTGCTATTCTGACCTTCAGGTTGAACCCCAATTTCTGTCTCTGAGTTTTATTAGTCATGCTTTATATAACTCCAGTTCCAGGGAATTCCAACACCTTCTTCTGGAGTCTATGGGCACCAGGAATGAACATGGTATACATACTTACAAGTCACCAAGAGAGTCACACACCAAAATAAAAGGGATAAATCTAATAAAAATATAAAAATAAATTATAAAAATACAAGTTGTACAAAAAGAATTCTAGCTTTCCTTCCTCTCAGTGTTATTTTCCTCCTTTTGCAGTAGGTAAGTTTAAAAAATTCTACTATCACTTCTATCACTTATATTATTTTAAAAACAAATCATAAGTGTATACAACAAACACAGACATGTGTGTCTGCCTCTCTGCAAACCTTGGCATCTCTCCCAAGCCTTTCTCAGATCTTCAATGTCCTGTTGTGTGCATTTCTGTTCATTTTCCTTTTAAAATATAATATCACATTTCACAATTTTTCACACTCCATAATGATATTCAGTGTGTGGCTGAAAGTTAAATTTTTAAAATTAACTTTTATTTTTTAAATTCTGGCTTTTGTCTTAAGAAATTTTTCTGTTTCTCTCTTTTGTTCTTGTGGGATTCTGTCAAAATTTGCTTCAGCTTATGAGTAAAACATTACATGTTGTGGGGATATGTTCTATTCCTGTCTTCTTTGACCCTCCATCCCTTTCAATTCATCATTGAAACAATTATTTTCTTCTGGTTTTCCAGAGACAGAATCAAAAAATGATGTTTGTTCTTCCTCAGAGACCTTTGTGTCTGATACTCATTATCACAAATTCCTCCATGGCACTCGAATCTCTCATTCCATCTGTTTAACATCCAGTTCTACCTCTGTGTGATGTACAACATCTATATTCTGGTCTGCATGCTGCTTATAATTTTGTGAAAAATGTCTAAAAATGTCTTATTTATTTTCTGTGGAACTTTTTCTAAAGGTTGTAATTTTATGTATGTTGAGATTTATACAGTCTTTTGTTTAAGTTCCAAAGTCTTTCTAATTTTTTCATGCACACTTTTTCTTAATATTTGAATAACTAAGGTTTATCCCTGCTCTGGGTTTCTTAGCACACACAGGTGCTTTCTGCAGGTTTGCTTTATATATATTTAGGTCTGAGCTAACAGTTTTAGTATTCTAGGCTTTATTTCATGCAGACCTATTGATTGAATTGATTCTCCTTGAATTTGTCATGGGCAATAAATTTTAGTCTTATGTGATGTGAAGTAGTTGGCAGGATATGTTTATTCTCACTGTAAAAAATAAATGTAAGCTCTGATTTCTCTTGCACACTGCTTACATGGCTTTTACCAATTCATTCTCATGGCTGATGATCTATCCTAGATGCTAATTGCTACAGTCTTTTTCATGCAAACCACTGCACATTTTCTAAATGGAAACCAGAGTCCTGAAATATATGTAGATTGAATACTAATGGAATACAGTAAGACTTTTTTAATTCCTTAGACACCATGGGAAGTAGTCATATTCTCTTTCTAATTAAGGATTATCAGAAATCTCTATTACAAGTATATAAAACATGAAGTTTTCATTTTTCCCCTTTTTATTGTTTTTGGCTTTATATTGTGCAATGTTTAGGGGAAATTTTTATATTGATAATTCTTGACAAGTGAGTCTTTCTTATAATAATTGCAAAATGTAGATTATTTTTAGTTTCTATGAGCCTAAATATTTTCAAAATAAGGAAACAGAATTTTTATAATTGGTAAGCCTTTGACTCTTTACTTCAATAATGAAGGGTTTATTTTGACTTAGTTTCAAAGGTTTCAGAGTCTGGAGGTTCTCTCGTTGAAATAGGCCTGAGAGACTGCAAGATTTTTGGCTCAAAAACATCCATTTCAAAGTTTGTTTTCAATAGTATCAAAATGTTTTGGAAACCTTATATTTGCCCTTTTCTAGAAAGTAAAAATTAATGTGTCATTTAAAACCACATTTGAAATGGTTGAACTATGTTTAGTAATGTGGTTACTTATTAACACACACATTCAAAAATCCAGAGCTTTACAATAATGGCCATCATTTATTTCATCCATGATTGCAATTTTGGCAAGGTTTGATAAGAATGGGTTATCTCTGCCCCTTGGAAGATCATCTGAAGCGATTTAACAGAGTTTGAAGTGTCTAGCACTAGAAGGGCTCATTCATGACTGGCAAATTGGAGGAGGAAAGTTGCCCTCCTCCGTGGTCTAGCCTGGACTTCTTCATCACAGGCTGGTTGGGTTTCAGAGGAAGCCTGCTGCTATGGCCAGTTGGTATTATATAGATAGTATTTTAAAATTAAAGTATGCTTAACATATGAATTTATCATGTAGTCATTGTCCATTGGTTACTAGTTCAGATGAATAAAGACTGAAATATTTCTCTTTTTTTGAGAGATATTATGAGTTGAATTGGGATCCTCTCAAATTTATATGTTGAAGTCCTACTACTACAGTAATAAAAACGAAATCAAAGAGATGGCTTTAATCTATTACACTGAGTGTTCTTATAAGAGAGAGAGAGAGAGA
>LOJH01015697.1:8175-25835 GCA_001685095.1 Ellobius talpinus | reverse complement strand
GGTGTCAGAACATGTAAACACCGGGTGAGGGAGCGGGTGTCAGAACATGTAAACACCGGGTGACACAGGTGAGGGGCGGGTGTCAGAACATGTAAACACGGGTGAGGGGCGGGTGTCAGAGGATGTAAACACCGGGTGAGGGAGCAGGTGTCAGAACATGTAAACAAGGGTGAGGGAGCGGGTATAAGAAAGAACATGTAAACACGGGTGAGGGAGTGGGTGTAAGAACATATGTAAACACAGGGTGAGGAGCGGGTGTCAGCATGTAAACATCACTCCACACACCTTGGGTACTCAGGACTCGGGAGGCAAAGTCACACAGGGGATATGCAGGGCTGGGCAGAGACTGTTCTCTGTTTAGGGACCTCCTGCTACTGCTCACTCACAAAATGGGGATGTGCTCCACCCCACGAGTGGGACATGGAAATTTGAGTGTCTTAGAGACAGCCAAACTACTGCTATCTTTCCATCAGAACAATGGTGTGGCTGGGAGGTTGAACTCCAAAGCTGGACTGCTGAGGCCACTGCCTTTTAGTGGCATGGGTACTTTGGCCAAATCAGTTACCCTTCTCGTGCCTCAGTCTCCCCATGAGTAAATGCATAGCAGCTCTTCCCTGTGAAGGCATGCTTCACACTGGAAAGCACTAGACAGGAGGTCTACTTACTAAATAGAGTAAGGAGCTAGCAGCTACTCTCCTTGCTACTTGATGCTCCGAACAGGAGGAGGACAGAAGACACAGCTGACGGTCCAACGTCAGCTTTAGGAATGAGGAGAACTAGCAACCACAGCTCTAACAGGTAAAGTGGCTCCATTCTCTCAGTTCACACTGTCTACGCCTAACAAAGATACCTTCGGATATAAAACATCTTCATGACCATAAACAATACAATGGTCAATTATGCCTTAAGAAGACTGGGGATGGGAGGAGCTACAGACTTGGCACTATAATTGTGTTGGAGCAATCAACTGGGACTCAACTTGGGAGAACCCCACACACACCCCTCCGGACCTTTCTCTCCACAGAGGCCCCTGGATCAGTACAGCTGGCATGGGCTACCCTGCGATTCCTTATTTACAGGGAAGATGGGGTCAGGGGTTGCCTGGCCCCCAAATGGCTGCTACAGAAAGCGGTCCTCACCCTCCTCAGTTAGACAAAGGATGCCCTTGCACCCATCCCAAGGGTCACACATCTTAATGTCACACTGGCCATTGTGGCCAGCTGGATTGTTTTACAGCTGGCTGAGGTACCCCGAACACATCAGCCACACAAGCTGCACCAATTTCAGGAATACTTTCTTCGGAGGGACACCTGCTTTGGGGGACTACAGAGCAGATGGCCAAAGTCTTTTGGATCCCTGGCTTCTGGCCCCAAAGTGGAGCCAGCATCTGCAGCCTTCAGACCGCATGCCCCCCCAGCCTACAATAGGCCAGCCACTGCCTTCGGACCGCATTGCCCCCCCACCTATAATAGGCCAGCCACTGCCCACACTAGCCATCTGCTCCAGCTAAGACCTTTGCACCCTACAGAATGTATGGCTAATTAAAATGATTATGGGCATACACGGGGCTATTCTTCTGAGACAGAGGTTGCTTGGATGATCTCTGCAGCTCAGGAGACTGAAGCACATTAATTTTGAAAAGGGAATGCCTTGTAAAAGCCCAGAGGAAGCGCAATACAATTTCCTAGACAGACAAACTACGCAGAAGGCTGAGACCGAGAGTCAAAGTGCAGGGTGTCTCTGAAGAGAACCAGAAAGCTGTTTAGGGAGTGTACACATGATTGAAAGCACAGTATCTGTGGTGTGTTCGGTTCATCTTAAATGTTTAGAAAGCTGCACTCTGAGCTGGATATGGGAAGCTGAATGTGCCTGGGGGGTTGGCTTTTGTTTCTGTGGAGTGCACTTCCTGGGATTGGGGCTCATTTCCCATTTTGCTACCTTTGAAGGCTAAGGCAGTGGAGAGCCTGGCAGCCCAGCTTCCAGTCTCTCTATTTTGAATCAGGGAGGAGCTACTGGACTGGAATGCAAATTGGTGCCTTCATCTCAGAAGGCAATTAAACGCTGCAAAAGTAAGAGTTGGGAATAACGGGAATTAATGTATGGCTTTTAAATGCACACACATCTACCTAAGTCCTAGTGCACGGCCAAAAAGCCTTCAAGGGCTACATACGTAAAGAAATGCTGAGTGTAAGCCTCTTCCCTTAGCAAGGCTGGGAGCGAGTGGATTTTAAAGTCTGGAAAGTCTCCCCACCCCTTTTGGAGGCACTGAGGATTGAATCTAAGTTTAGACAAATGCTACCACTGACGCAGGGTCTCACTGAGTAGAACAGGCAGTCTCTACTCTTCTACTCATTAGGGCTGCTGAATGTGGGGGGTAAACAAATTTCTGTCTATAAAAGATACTTAATGGTTTGTTGGCAGGGGTTACTATTGTCATTAGTTCTGTTTTGATTTGCTGTCTGTCTTAAATTTCTTGTTAAAAAAATGAGTATCAGAGATTACTGATCTAGAAGGGAGTGGAGCAGAAACGTACTTTAAGGGACATTCTCGGGTGTAACTCGGGAAGACCAACTGGGGTCTTGTAAGAACAAATGATGTCTTGTTAGCTTTGAGGAGGCTTCTGAGGTCTTAGGTCACATTCAAGGGATCTACGATCCTATATGGGAGGAGCCAAGTGATCTAATAAGACTGACGAACATAAAGGGGAAGGTTAGAATAACATTAATAAAACGTCTGTCCTGGGCACATCATCCTCGAGTCGGGAATAAACGGCATCAATGAGGAGACTGTTTTCTTTGTCAAAGAAGGACAAGGGACATAATGGGGATAATGAAAAAATAATGTGTGTGTTTCAACTCTGAGAGCTCTGAGTAGAGCTTCTCTCAGTTACTAAAAAAAAAAGTGTATGTCCCACAATTAAAAACTTATCCAGATAATGGAAATAATTTACAGTTTCACCACCAAGTTATACATATATGAAAATGAACACAAGAGAAAGATAGTCAATTTCAGACTTTTTGAAGCAGTGTGAATTGATGCAGACAGCATAATCAGTTTTTTGTTTTAGGGTTTTTTTGGGGGGATTAGTTCAAGCAACACCTTCACCTCTCACCTGCATGGACATCCTCGGGCCAACGTGGCCGTCGGACTGAACCCTTCTCCCAGGTTCTCACTTCACTGCAGCGTGTGAGCCAATGGTTTTGACTTACATCATTATTGTCTGCAGTTGGAGAAATAATTGTTTAAAACCCCTTGTTCTTGATAAAGATCTTACTAGACCCAATTCATTCCCTGTGGAGGAAAACAGTTAACAAGGTGTTCCCTGTTTTTCAACTAGGGCAGAAAGCAAAGTGTCCCTGTCCTAGTTGTATTACTTACACAGTCTTTCCTACCAAGCCTGAAGAATAGAGAACAGGATTAAAATGTGTTTGCAAGTGCGCGTGTGTGCGCACAGGTGTTTTCTTTCCCCTGCTAGCTACCTATGAGGAAACATGGGCCCAAAGCCCAAGGTTCTTTGATAGTTATTTATCAAAGGGGATAAAAATATACTCTTAGAGATCTAAAATCTTACTTTGGTTTCTTAATGAAGTAAAGCACAAACTGTCAACCAAAGCCATCTCATCAGTCACCCCTTAGGCTGGGCAAGAATGTGCCCTTTGTTGGCCGGGATTCACTAGGAGTAGAATGTCCTCTTGAATTGACTTGGGTGAAAATGATCCCGTAAAAAGAAAAATCGCCACTTTCCTTTCAATCCCAGCCGAGATGAGAGGTCAGACTCCCGAGGGATCCATTGGTAGGTAAACTAAATCGGAGACCAGGCACATCATGGCTGCTGGTGGGCTCTACCTGCCCTGTGAATTAGCACATCCTCTGTCCTGCTTTCCAAATGAAATTTCCAAAGGACCACAATCAGTGCTGCAGACTTCCCAGAAATCTTCCTACAGAATGGCTTTATGGCCTTGCAATCTACACTTGGTAGGAGAGACATGCTTAATTAGCTAGTTTAGACATTTTTGCTTTCAGAAGGAAAGAATCAAATTGCCTGGTAGAAGCCCAGGGGATGGGGAAGGGCCAGAGATGATGAATATGTTTACTATTCATACTGGGTTTGAACATTGACGAACAGAAACAAAAGCCAAGCATCACCATAATTGTTAAGTTTATTTTCTTCTTTCTTTCCTTCTCTCTCTCTCCCCCCTTTTCTTAAATGTTATTTCATGTACATTGGTGTTTTGCCTGCATGTATGTATGTGTAAGGGCATCAGAGGCCCTGGAACTGGAGTTATAGACAGCTGTGATCTACCATGTGTGTGCTGGGAATTGAACTTGGGTCCTCTGGAAGGACAGCCAGTTCTTTTGACCACTGAGGCATCTCTTCAGCCCCAACATAGCTTATTTTCATGCATTCTGTGCAAGGGAGATGCAGCAGCTATGGCCTGTGACCATGTGGCCCTCACCCACGACTCCCAACAAAGGCGAACTGTGAGCAGTGCCTACGTGCGCTTCAAGCTGCTAGTGCCTAATGAAGCCTGAGGCGTCACATGGGGTTACATTAAATATAAATTTAGCTGCTTTAGCGCAGTCTCTGTAACAGCCTTGCTCACACTTATCTGCATCTGTGGACATTTCAAAGAGTATGAGGAAAGGTGGAGCTACAGGTCAATTGCAGAGAATTACTGTGGAGAAATACCAATAATTATGGCTATGCTTACAGGAAAAGGGCTCTCAACCAATGATACCAAAAAGACACGGTGAACTACCACCCCCGAGCCTAGAAATGACAGCCTTAATGTGGAAGCGTCAGCCTGCAGCAGCCTCCCCTTTGAATAGCCCCAAGGAGAAAAAATGAGCCCTTACTCTACACTGGCTTGCTCATGTGTCCTGAGAGGATGAGTTCCTGGTGGGAAGTGAGGAGCCTGGGGATGGCTTTGATAGGCTGGTGGGACACTGTTTTATCCGACCACCCACACCGCCCTCTGCTCAACTCCTGATAACAAGTTTCTGATCTTTTTTATTGTCTTCATGGAGAAACTCTAAAGCTACTTTTGGAGGTGGGGGGAGGCAGTGAACAGACCCACTGAAAGTAGGGGAACTGGCAGACCTATAAACTCAGCTAAGCATCCCATCTTGCAAACATAAGAAGTCTGTCTCCAGCTCCCCACCTGACATTCACACCAGGGGAGGCCAGGCCCTCCCCTTCTATATTGCCTGAGATGCCTGAGTTGAAGTATGATCCCAAAGAATAGATTCTTGACACCTCCAAAGACGTGAAACATCAGGTTCTTGGGTGATGAGAAAGGAGAAAGGAATAGAGACAGCAGGAAGAGCCTCTGACAGATTCAGACTCCCTTGCTAGCCAGGGGGACTTTCCTCATCACACTCCCTGGCTGAGGGACTCCCCAAACAGGAAGATGCCTTCTCTTCAGCCCCTTGGAGGTTTGAGCAGCTACCGTAGAAAGGATGAAGATTCTAGAACAAGCCCCTTGACAGGTAACTTTCAATGGTTGAGGCTAAAGCAGAAACCAACCAGCAAACAGAGACGCTGCACAGACACAAGGGTGACATGCTCATAAAACTAATACCACAGGACTGTCTGCCCCAGTGAAGGCAGTCAGTAAGAGTGAGACCTCAGCTGGGGTCATTGGTGTGGAACATTACTTTAACTATGTAAAGATGTGTTACATTTGTTTACATTGTGGAATATTATTTTAACTATATAAATGTGTTATATTTGTTTATGCTACGTTTGTTTAATTAATTAGGTAAAGATGTGTTGCTTTTTCACCTTGCCTACCTGAGGCATCTGATTGGGCTAATAAAAAGCTGAACAACCAATAGCTAGGCAGTAGAGGGATAGGCGGGGCTGGTGGGGAGAGAGAATAAGCAGGAGGAGGACTCTAGGCTTGAGGAAGAATGAGAAGGAGATGCCTGGTGGCAGCTTCCAGGCAGCCGCTAGCCAGACAGACACAGAGGAAAACATACAGAATGAAAGAAAGGAAAAAAGTGCCGAGGCAAAAAGTAGATTGAGAGAAACAGGTTAAAATAAGTTATAAGAGCTGGCAAGAAATGGGCCTAATATAAGGCCAAGCATTCTATGTCATGATTCAGGAGCTGTTTAGTGGCCCAAAAGGAAGTCTGCTACATACAGGTCACAGCCACACAAAGTGGGACTTGCCCTTTGTTGGGAGCTGTGAACCCCCAGATCCTGAATTTCTTGTAAACACTTGTTTTCCTCTGCTCTGAGACAGCCTGCAGCTGCTCTGAGCACGAGAACCACAGGAGTTCCTGATGGCAGGGGAGTGGTTTCTGTTGCGTTTGGCTGGGACGTGACTATCAGTTGAGGATCCCTATATAAGCTGCCCCTGTACATAATGAAGGGGCCATTCCTGTTTCAAGGATGACTCGTGTCTCTGTGTGTTTAAATCTCCAGCTTCTTGCTCAGTTCATGAACTGCATGGCAGCGCACAGAGCACAGATTGGCGTGATGCACCGCACCCTTTGAACCCCAATAGAAAAATCCAAAACTTGAAGGGATAAGTTGATTTGAAAATGATAGGGTTGGGGGCAGAGTGAAAGATTGCTTGCTTAGTATGACCAAAGCTTGGGTTCAATCTACAGTTAAAAAAAAAGAAGTAACAAAAAATGGCAGGGTCAACTCAGCCTATTCTTTTAGACAAGAAGCAGTTGTGACAACTTCAACAGGCAAGGCAAGAGAGTGGTACCTGGCACCCTTGTAGATGGTTTGGTGTGGGATGCAGCAGACTATGACAGTGGGAAGTCTCTTGCTGGAAGCAGAGATGCAGAGAAAGGACCCTTTCCAGCCTCTGCTGCAGCTCTTTTAGAGGGTGGTGAACAGGGCAGACTCTGACTGTAGCATCAAAAGGTCTCCACTGAGGTTTCTGGAGGATTTGCAGGAAGCTGTAGCACACTGGGGTGAGGTGATCTCTCCATGTCACACTTCACAAACAGCAAGGTTTCTCCTGCCTCTCCGGCTTCAACTCTTGCTTACTTACAAATGAAACCTAAGGCTCACCTTTTAAAATAGCAACCCAGCAGAGTAAGAAGTTACCCAATAAGTTGGTAACTGAGCTAACAAAGATGCAAGAAATAGACCGCCAGGAACACTGACTCTGCTGAGGCTGTCTGGGTGTCCCTGGGGAGTAAGCAGAAACTACTGTGTGAAAAAATAAACAATTATTGCGTTTCTTAGCACCAAGTAATAATATCTTGACAGCAGTTCAAGAGATAAAGTTCTAGACTTAAAAGGGGTTTCCAGGTAATTATTGCTTACCTCTTAAAGTGTCGACTCTTTTTCAAGATGTATATCTCAATTAAATTTCATATTGCCCAGACTCACAATAAGACAGATTTTTTTTTACATAGTAAGAAGACACCCTCTCCAACAGCAAGGAAAACACGGTGTTATGCATACTCAAGTGCACGGCATGTACAGATCCTTGCCCTCTTAAAACTGTATGCAAAATGCTTGTGCATGTGAGGATGTGCATTTTCCTAGGCAAAAGTCCCTTTCTGAATGTTTCAAAGGGACCAAGAAAGGAAGAGGCTGCTGAACTGAGTGTTTGAGATGGCCAGCAGGTCTGTCCTAGGCTGACCTGCCTGGGGCACCAGCAGTTCCTAGGCCATGCGCTCCTTCTCTGCATTCTTATTGGGCACATGCCACCCACACTATTCTTACTCCATTCTTGTAAGCTCTCTCTTCTAGCTGTTTTTCTTTTTCCTTATGTTTCTGCCACTAAACTTTTATTCCTAGGGTGCAGATAAGCATCCTTTTTTTTTTCTTTGAGAGGCAAAGGTGTTTAACAGATTATATGTGCACCCTTGTACTTTTTAGTATTTGTTGTCAGGTTCATTTCTTTCCCCACACCTGGGCTTGTCCTAGCTTCCTTTAGGTTTGTAGGTTTCTTAGGATGTTGGGGACGGATGTTCGGTTGCTGAGGACATCCTTGGGAGCAAGTCTATAGATCTTAGTAACGTGGATGCCAAAAGCCCATGAATATACATGAGTACACAGACACATGCACACACGCGCGCACACACACACCCAGTTAATCTGCAGAAACTTCCAGAAAGTGGAGGTACTTTTGTCTCTTCTCCAGCTTATATTCGTGCCTTGAATATTTACAGCTCCAATCTGAGCTGAGATTTGCAAGAAATATTTAGCACTTGCTCAGCAAGGCATTCTTTATCATGCTCTATAAATGGGATGTTGGCAAAGGAGCCATAAAGAAAGACTAAAGAAAATGTTACTGCTTCTCCCTTACTGGCAGATTACAGCGGTGTGCAGGATGGAAAGAAGGGCACTGAAGAAGACAGGGGAGCCAGCGTGTGAGCCGAGCTGCACCTGAGTGTGACAGGGGAGCCAGAATGTGATCCGAGCTGCACCTGGGTGTGACAGGTGTACCAGCGTGTGACCCAAGCTGCACCCAGGTATGACGGGGTACCAGTAGCATGTGAGCCAAACAGCACACAGGTCTGACAGGGGAACCAGCGTGTGAGCCGAGCTGCACCCGGGTGTAACAGGGGAGCCAGTGTATGAGCGGAGTTGCACCCAGGTATGACGGGGTTACTAGTAGCGTGTGAGCCGAGCAGCACACAGGTCTGACAGGGGTACCAGCGTATTACCCGAGCTGCACCGGGATGTAACAGGGGTCCCAGCGTGTGAACCAGGTTGCACTCAGGTGTGACAGGCCGAGGGAAGAGGAAAAGCTCTGTCAGATGCCAATACTTGGGAAAGAGCCCTAGCCCATGCTTCAAAGCAAGAACCCAAGTGCTTCAACTGTTTTTTCATGTCTCAAAAGCTAAGATGCAGGCTCTTTTAGAAACATCAAGATATGGGTCTGGAGAGATGGCTCTGCAGTTAAGAGGACTAGCTGCTCTTACAGAGGACCTGGGTTCAAGCCCCGGCACCCACATGGCAGCTTACACCCATCTGTAAATCCAGTTCTGGAGTATTTGATGCCATCTCTGACCCCCCATACCCACCCCAGGTTACAGACATGTACAGGGTGCACGTACATTCATACACATAAAATAAATGAATCTTAAAAAATACTGAAAAAATTGGAACATGTGATTTCCATTCTTCTATCATGGAAGCTGTTTCATGGTTTGAGGGTGGAGACTGAAAAAATTAGTTTTTTTTTAAATTTGTGTACATGTATGTACATGAGGTATATGTTTGTATGGGTGGTATATGTGCACGCGTGTGCATGGATACTTGTGCCCATGCCTGTTGTGAGTCCAGAAGAGGACATTGGGTGTCCTGTCTTAGCATTTTCCATGTTATTCCCTTGAGGCAGGGCTAGTCTCTCCACTTGGAACTATGCTGACCGACCACTAGCAAGCCCCCCAAGCAATCTTACTCTCTTCATCTATAACTTCCTTCCTATCCTTCTTCCACCCCTCCATGGATCTTCTTGCCTCCACTGTACTCCCAAGCCCAGTGGCATATGTGTGATCCCACCTAGCTTCTTACATGGGTTCTGGGGATTTGAACTCAGCTCGTCAAGTTTATGCAGCAAGTGCTCTTACCCACTGAGCTATCTCCCCAGCATTGGTTAGCTTTATAAGTCACTATAATAGGCAGTGGGGTTGGGAGCATAATGGGGAAGATACAATTCTAAGGAAAGCTAGGAGAATAGCAGACAATATAAAAATAACTGAAATCGAGGTATATAGACATAACAAGGGACAGACATAGCAACTTTTCAAAAACTAAGACATGAGTGAAAACACTCAGAGTGAAAGATTAGCATCTACGCCTGAGAGGCACAGGAGGGAAAACGAGCAAGGAGCCATATCTGAGCAGAGCCTATTGCACAATGAACGCCTAACTTCCGTCTCATGCTAGAGTGCTCATGCCCATGATGGATGACTCTGCCTGAGACCCGTGACTATGACAAGCTCCTTACCTCACTGCAGTCATCAGCTGGGATATGTGGCGGCTTTGCTTCTTCATCTAGTGGCTCGAGCACTGTCACCTCTGCGAACTCTTCCACAGATTCTTGAAACTCAGGTAGAGATCTTCGTCCATAACGCTTACCACCTCTAACATATTTGGGCTGAGCCTCTAGTGAGCAGTCTGGACAAGGAGACAAGAGTTAAGGCCGCATTACATGAGAAGTAGCTGCAAGCTGACACTTGTGGGATACAGCCCCCAAATAATCTAGCCCTGTGGATCAGCTGTGGTGGCCAGAGGCGCGTGTGAGTCCTCAGGTTGGATGCAGTGAGGTTTCTACTTCTGATGGTCCATAGTACCTGCATCCATGCATCTGCAAGTTACAGAAGTGATGATAGCAGAAAGAAATGGGTTCAGAAGCTCATACTAAGGTCAGGAGGGCTGGGCATGTATTGGTAGAGTGCTTGCCTAGCAATCACAGGGTCCTGGATTCGATCCCCAGCACCCTGTGAACTGGGTATGGTGGTCTTCCAATAATCCTGCCCTCGGGAAGTAGAGGCAGGAAGTCCCGAACTTCGATGTCCTCAGTTACACAGTGAGTTCGGGACCGGCTGGGGCTACAGGGAACTCCCTATCAAAAAGGGGATACAGGAGTTGATGACATTTGATTTTCTGTTTCTTAAGCTGGTGGCTTTAAGCATGGGAAGGCAAAAGAAGTAGAGAAAGATAAAAAAAATATATAACCAAGAGACAGCTTCTAGTAAGTCCTGAACCTTAGTACAGTTTGGGAATTAGTGTCCACACCAATTAATACAAAACCATCCTCCCTCCCATTTTAGGGATCCCTTTATTAACTGTGCTACTTTCTCATCTACCAGATAAGCAGAGCAGCACCAAAACCAAACTGACACTGAGAATTCTAATCAATTATTGACAGCTCCTCACTGCTGTGAAACCTGGCATCAAGATTTCATTATAATATTATAAAATTAAAAGCTGTGGAATAAAATAGTAAGTGGAAAGCCACATTAAGAAAAAAATGCTATAGTTGGGCAGCGGTGGTGCACGCCTTTAATCCCAGCACTCAGACAGAGGCAGGCAGATCTCTGTGAGTTCAAGGTCAGCCTGACCTACAGAGTGAATTCCTGGACAGCAGGGACTACTATAGGGAGAAATCCTGTCTTGAAAAAACAAAGAAAAATGATATCCTGCTTCTTTTGTTTTCAATGTCAACGACCTGTAAATAAAAAGAGCCCTGCCCAAGGGAGTCATCTCCGTCTCTGAAGAACTCTGGTGTTCCGGAGTAACACTTCTCAAGTTCAACAATTACCATTTTCACTTTTGCCCCTGCCAA
Source organism: Ellobius talpinus (assembly GCA_001685095.1). Taxonomy (NCBI): domain Eukaryota; kingdom Metazoa; phylum Chordata; class Mammalia; order Rodentia; family Cricetidae; genus Ellobius; species Ellobius talpinus. The sequence goes on along the minus strand of LOJH01015697.1, from coordinate 14,562 downwards.
CCCACCCACCAAGCAACACATATACAACCATCACCTCTACTGCTGCCACAGGCGCCACCTCCTCCACGACCACCTCCACCAGCCAGCCCCTCACGCTCTACTCTGAAGCTTTAAAGCAATAAAGATAAATACTTCACTCTGCTCAAATGCCATCCTCAAGATTTGCAAGTGCTTTGCATAGTTTTTAGGGGAAATAAAATATTCTATTAAAATACAAAAGACTGGCAATGATCTATTGCCTTACTGTCTGTCTCTACAGACACACTGACTCTTGGGAAGACACTCTAGGTCCTGTTTGAACATGACGGTCTAAGCACACTTCAGACACAAGTGCTTTAAATGACACGTGTACATATATCATCAGGGCAAGCATGTATGAGCTGAAGGAATAAAACCCTTCTTTAACTCTCAATGGAAGCATAGTTGGGATGGTAGACTTCAGCAACCCTGGGAAGGTAGATCCCTGTTTACCTGTTCACCTTCCCCCTGTGTCCTTCCTTGAGCACAAACTCAGATTCTGTGGTGCTCACAGATGCAGTCAGAAGCATTCTGAAACGTTCAGGAAAGCTAAGAGTGAAGTATTTATGATAGCTATGCAATTTCCAGCAATATTAATATATAGCTCTTTATAACTCCCAGCCAAGACAAGATGGAGCGATTCTCTTCCAGGAAGTGTTTAAGCATACACAATTTGTATTGAAAATAGCATGCACACTTGAGGGTACCTTTCATCAGAAGTGAGTGTGTCAGCCTGTGTGTATTCAGGAGTGGCACAGACACCGGAGCTCCTGGTTGGCAGCTGACACCCACAGGTGCTGGTCAGACAGGAAGCAATGCAGAAGCGTCCTTAATTTATTAGATGGTCTTAAATTTTAGTGGCAGACAACAGGATACACCATTAGTGACTATGAGGGCATAGAAAGGATTAATAGGGAAATGTATAACCCAGGACATTCCAAGTATGAGAATTAGGTTATAGCTGGGGATAGAACAGGCAACGGAGTTCTTATTGTGTGGTGCACTGCTTCTAAAATTAAAAGTATGGGGAGTGACAGCCTCTACAGACTCCACCAAGGATGGGGTTCCTAAGCTTATCTGTGGCCCCCTGGCTATTAACACTCCCATCTGTGATGGTAGGGAGCATTGATGGAACCTAAACACCTCTCCTTCTAAACAAAAAAAGATGGCCAATTGTGAACTGCTGGGAAGTGATGTCGATTTGGGGGTTACTTATTCTTTTTTAATTTCAGGAACTTTAAAACCTCTTAAATTATATTTTATTGTAATAACCAATTGCAAGCAAATTTTAAGATTACTTCTATAAATCTATATATGTGTATATATAGAATCTGTATGTGTAAACATATGTGTATATACACCCACACACATATCTAATCAGCTCGTGTGTGTTTCCAGTCCCTAAGCAAATTTTACTAGAATGAAGATGTTAGCATGCACATAAGAAAGGTGGATTATTAAGGATTCCTTGTCAGAGTTTCCCAAACCCCATGTGGCTAATAAAAACCAGGCCACCACAGCAGTTAGAAATGGTTACCCCGCATCACGCACTCACACACATCCCTGTTCTGAGAACATCAGCATCACTCGGCTTACAGGAGGGAAGGAGAGACCCTGCAAGTAAGAAGGTCCAGAGAGGATGTTCAAGGTCAATGACCTTGGCTGCGGGGAGCATTTGAGAATGATTCTCTCCAGTGATGTCAACTGGGCGTCCCAAGGTAACAGCAGCAATCCAAACAGGAGGCCACTGTGGGACTTCAAGGTATCCTCAGACGTTCAAGCTGAAAAGCGCAGGGTCTGCCCGCATAGCACATTTCATGAGAGGAACTGCTGCCCTGGGGCAAAGCTGATTTATTTTGGGAGTGTACCCAGAAGTGACCGTTTCTTGGGGTTTCATTTGGGAATGATTTTCTTGATGCCAGATAATATGGGGTTCTTTGGTTTATGGAGAAAAGAAACTGTTCTCACCTCAGGGCTTCCTTCAGCATAGGCCAGACCTCCAGGGGAAGGTATGAAACAAGGCGTGAAGGACGGTCCCTCTCTGGACGCTAGCTCCTTCAAAGGACAGTCACGAGCCATTCTCTCTTCTTCCCCATTTCTACTATTTGGCATTGAGCATAAAGATTAAAATGGAGGGGGGGGTCTGGTGAGCTGCGGTAAATGGCTCAGTTGGCAAAGAGCCTGCTGCACAAGCAGGAGGACCCGAGCTTGGACCATCAGAGCCCACTACAAAGCTGGACCCGTAACCCCCCCGCTCTGGGTAGGGTGGCAGCAGAGGGTCCTGCGGCTTCGCTGGCCAGTCAGTCTAGCTTCTCAGAGCTACACCCCTCTGAAGGAGCTGCACTGGGTGAGTAAGAGTGTGAGAGACCCTAAAAAAATCAGGTGCGGCTGGGCATTGGTGATGCACCCCTTTAATGAAAAAGAGGGTCCCTAAGTGATAAAATAATCACAACAAATGTTATCATCACTGCTGATATAAACAGTGATGGCTTATCCTGTGTTACATATATTTCTTCATACTGCGTTGCATTATCTTTAGGAGTTCGAGGCCAGTCTGGTCTACAGGGCAATTCCCAGGACAGCCAAGGCCACACAGAGAAACCCTGTCTCGAAAAACCAAACCAAAGGGGGAAAAGAATAAGAAGGTGGGGAGTGGATAAAGGAAGACACTCAAGGACAACCTCTGGCTTCCACGCGCATGTACACACACCTATGAGCGTACACACACCTATGAGCGTACACACACCTATGAGCATGCACACACTACACACGAAATAAATAAATCATAAAATAAGACAAAATAATATTCGGCATTAGAAAAGTCTGATCCCTCTTGAGGGGTCTCTTCCATCCTAGAAAAGCTTAGAGAAGGGTCATGGCTTTGAGGTAGTCCCACCTGGCCTAGTTTGGACGTCTGTTTACTCCATAAACCAAGCACCCAGTTAGAAGTAAGGAAACAAAGAGAAACCTGGATTCAAGTCTCTAAAGATGCTTGAGCAAGGTGGGGAAACTCACAGGTTCTACAAAGCAGGTAAGAAAAAAAGATGTTAAGTGGGGAATTCAAAGGGTAAAGAAAAACAACACCCAGTCATTTCTTTTCCACTTAGGAGGCCAACAAAGCACATATGCCTCGTCTTTATTCTATAGCTCATCCTAAGAAGAGACGCTACAGAGAGGTGGCAGAGGCATGGATGACATGTGATCAGAAGGCCCAGCACTTACAGGCAAACTAAAATTGAGGTACAGTGCCTCAGACATGGTACCCCAAGTGGATGTGCCAGTGTCAGGAAGAGAACAAGACTCCTAGCCTTGACTCCTCCGCACTCCCAGAATGCATGAGGAACAATCCTGTGTCTGGCTCACTTTCTCTCCCTCCTAAAACTGGATGGCTACCTCCTGTGTGCTGCTGCAACAATCACTGTCTCTGGAGTCTCAGTGTACTGGTCTTGTTCAGGCTTCCCTGGATGCAGGGACCGAATTCTAGGAGCAGTGTCTATCCTAGTTCTTAGCAGGCTGGGAGACGCTCGTTGCAGGAGGAGGGACAAAAGCACGCCTCGTGAGGTTCAGATCGGTTCTGCCAGATCTGGAAAGCTTTGAGGGGAAAGCTGGCCAAAAGCAGTGGAGGAATGTGGCATGGCAACGCCCTGGGCTGACTGGGCCAGTTCTACAGTCTAGCTCAGATTTATGGCAGCCAAGGATCCGTGGCCATGAAAAGATCTGCACCAATAGCAATTACACTGCTTCCCAGGGTTTGCCAGGAGGACTGACCGCATGACCTATGTGAGGAGGCTCCACAGCTGCTGCCGCGCTTCCCTGACCAGATCTTCCCTGATGCTTAAGGCTCAGCGGAAAGCTTTTCTTTCAAGGAACTTCTTGGCACAACTTTCACGGTGTCTTTCTTCCTGTGCTGTCACGTAACTCATACTGACTGCCGCTTCCAATTTACCCATGGCCAGTCACATTTCTCTACAAGCACCTTTATGTGTTAGGATTCCCTATCTGTTTAGACTGTAACACTTTCTGGGGCATCTGTGTTTTATGGGAAGAACATGGGTATTAGAACCAAATAAACCTGGGGTAAGATACTCCACCAGGATCTTGGGGGTTAGGAGTCCTTAACTTCATGAAGGCTTCATTTCCTAAAAGAGGGAAAATATGAGTGTCCACGGAACAAGAAAACAGTCCTATCCAGCTCCTCCCCGAATTCTAGCCCTTCCACCCAGGCTGCTGTGGAGCTGCTGGCAGCCCGAAACCATTAGCATAGGAAGAGGTACCCAGTGGTGGGCACCTGGCTGAGCAGAGGCAGGAAGAACATCCCAACCTTCAAATCACAGCAGATCTCCTCAGCCTCGCTTGCTTCCAACACGTCGGATTTGTGGCAGATGTCCCATAAGACAGTTCAGCTCAGAGACCAGAGCCGCCCTGATCTTGACCTGATCCTCACTTTCTCTTCCCTGTTAGCTGTTTCTCCCTTTGTGGACAGGCTGCTATGAGCAGATGAGCCAACTCTCCAAGACTCCCGTGCCCTTCACGTCCCCTGCACAGAAGCCTTCTTCTACACGCATGCAATTGAAATGAAACAGACTGGTACCGAGTACATTATTTCATTATCAAGATTCTCAGCACCCTATTTACTAACCTCAAGTAACATACGTATTTGTAGGACATTGCATGGATTTTTTTTTAAAAAAAAAAAGATTGCCTTTTATCCTTACTAAAATCATCCGAACAATAAGCAGCCGTCTATGGCATTTTAATAACTGCTTAGACCCTGATTATACACATAAGGCACAATTTGCCTACTGACACACTGCCAACATTTTCTCACTCGACCACACACACACTATCCAAAGTGAGCATCCGTTTATACACATTTCATGCGCATCCATGATTATGTATCATGAAATCTGAGAGAAGAATGCATTGATTAGCGAAGAAAATCATTACAGCTCACAGTGAAGGCTCTAGCATCTTACCCAACCACCAGTAGGCACGCGTGTGTCCAGCCTCACAACATGCAGAGACCCTCTTTTGTGTTTAAGGTGGGAGCTCGCTGTACAGCCCAGGTTGGCCTTGCACTTGTGTTCCTCTTACCTCAGCTTCCTCAACTGTCATGTTAAGATGACAGGCATGCACCACCATGCCCAGATACAAACAGTCTACCACCTACTTCAATGGTTGATTTTGATGGTGGTGATGGTAGTTTAGAGAAAACTTCTGATCCTTACAATCAGAAGAAGAAAGCCTATGTTCTTATCTTAGGCAAAGAGGGAACACAGACAAGCCTCTGGGCTATATGTATGATGGCTTACCAAGTCTGCGGCTAGACTCCAGAGCCTGGCCCAGCACATCTGCACGCAGGCGCAATACATCTTTGATTGCTGTAAATCAGGATCTCGCCCGATGCCCAAGAAACCCACTCTGCTGTGTAGTTGCTAAGCCAATAAAAGGGCGTGTTGGTTGCATTTATGGCTTTTTGACAAATAAGGAAAACAACTGCAATTAAATGGAATGGCACTCAGAACATCAAAGTTCTGTAACAGAAACCACCACCTGCCAGAACAATGCCTCATTTCCCAGTGAGTTGGCTCTTCCAGGCTGAGCTCTCCCCCTCCCGCCAACAAAGGAGAGGCATTTTCAGGAGGCTTCTTGCATTATGCTAACATTTACTTCATATCAGAAGCCTAGTGGAAGACGCATCAAAAAAAAGCCAAGATCTCTAGAGACTGAAGCCAGGAGTGTGTTGGTGCCATGCATCGTAGTGCCAGGCTAGTATTTCCACTACAACCCCCCCAATAATCCCAAGCCATTACAAACTGAATAACTAGTTAATAAGTTGTTGCCCCCTCTTATTCCAGAAGCATGACTTAAAGATTAAACAGCACACGCAGCTATGAGCTATGAGGGAGTCCCACCACTGCCACTGCCAATCAGGCTGGAAGCCACAGAGGACACCTGAGCACAGACAGCTCCCTCTCCTGCCCTTATCTAAGTTTCATTGTCTCCATTGTCACTGTTTTGTTTTGTTTTTACAGGAAAAAGTACTACAGTCTTAGAATTACAAAAGCCAGAGTTATTAAGATGCTAAAAACTGCACAAGAGAAGTTATAAAGGGCAGAGCCCAAGACTATGAAGTTAAAAATAATGGCTTAATCCAATACCTTCTCAAATCCCCTTAGAGCTTTGCTTTGTATTATTTATGTGCACCTGCCTTTTATTAGGAGACAGAAGCATGAAGCACAGTGAGCATCTGCCCTTCAGAAGAACTCTACCGTGTCAACTTATGTTAAGTAAAATCTTATAGAAAGAGAAAGCTAGGGCTGGAGAAATGGCTCAGTGGTTAAGAGCACTGACTGCTCTTCCAGAGGA
>LOJH01015696.1:1088-23278 GCA_001685095.1 Ellobius talpinus | reverse complement strand
CTACAAGAGCTAGTTCCAGGACAGGCTCCAAAGTCACAGAGAAACCCTGTCTTGGAAAAAAAACAAATATGATATATATCTTTTAATATTTTGTCAGAGAATGTTTATGTTATTTTAAATGCTATATATACTTGTGGTAAAGCCAGAAAAAGAAGCTCAAAGGAACATGAGTTGGAGAGAAACTTGTCTCTGCGCATGACATTTATATATAGAAATAATTGGCTTTAGTCAGTTTAATTGGCCTGAGACTCAAGGAATAATAAGGATCAGTTCTAGTACAAAAATAAATGAGCATTTTGAAAAGTAAATGATCTATGTTTTCTCCAGAACTAAATGCTGGTAAAGAACTGACTTAAACTCTAAAAGCAAATTTTTCAGTTGACTGGTAATGTATGTCTTAAAGGAGGTAGAGAGAAAACATCAGCATTACGTGATATTCAGAAAGATGGTTTCGAGATGGCTCAGCGGTCCCAAGCATTTGCTGCTCTTGCAGAGGACCTGGGTTCAATGTTGAACCCACTTGGTACTAACTCCAATTCTAGGGCATTCAGCCCCCTCTTCTGGCTTCCTCAGGCACCAGGTCCGCATGTGGTGCACAATCATACATGTAACCAAAACAGTCATCCACATGAAAGAAATGAGCACATCTTTTAAACATGTCTTCCTGTGCTGGAGTTATTTCACTGTAAAACAGAAGATAGAGAATCTTAGAAACTTAGCTTTTATGTTTTTCCTCTGATCCAAAATTAAAATCATTGAAAGTAAGCACATTGTCTTAGTTTCTAGACTTTTGCTTGAACTCTCAATGTCATGTTTTCCACCCTGGAACTTTCTGTAACAGGCTTTAACTTTCTTTTCCATTTGCTTAAAGACCTTCAACTTTTTCAACACAGTGACTGTTTCTTGTTTTCACTGCAGAGCTACAACGGCCAGCAGGCCAAGTACTAGAGAAAGACATTCTTCTGCATAGAATATTAAAAATGAGCATTTGCTTCGCATAGGCTGACTAGAGGACATTTTCTCGGTGTGGGGTAATCCAAACACTTTCTGTTCCCTTCCGTTTCAGCCCCCTTGGGCAAGAATGTGGAGAGCAGACCCCAGTTCAGCCCCCACCCACTCCCTTGGGATCTGACATCAAGTAGCTACATGGGCAACATCGGCCAAAGGAACCGGTTAATTGGCACCGAGATGTTTACTGTAGTTGAAATTAGCTGAGTCAAGAAATGTTTGGGAGCCAATAATTCAAGGGAGAAGGAGGCAAATTAGGTCGTGTCTCTGAGGATAAAGTATTAGCTGATATCAGAAAACATGCAGTGCTTTCAAGATACATGTTATAATGAAAACATTTTAAAATTATGACTCTTACATAACTTGGCTTTTAAGCTAACAGTGAATGAAAACAATGACACTTGTGCTTTAACATGAACATTTGAAATGTGGTTTTATGGGAGTGGGGGTTGTGTGTTATATATGTATGTGCTCCTGTGAACTACATGTACATAGTAGTGCACATGCATGTAATTGTACATATGTGTGGGGTTACCAGAGATCAAAATCCAGAGCTTCTCTCTACTGCTCTCCCCTTTACTTCCTACTCAATCCGGCTAGGCTGGTTGGCCAGCAAGCTCAGAGACCCACCTGCCTATGCACACTGCCCACCGCAGTGCTAGCGTGACAGATGCGCACTGCCGTGGCCAGCCTTTATGTGTTCTCGGGGCCTCCAGCACTTAACCAGCTGAGCCAGCGTCCCAGCCCAGCTTTTGTCTTCCTTATTTATCTGTCCATTTGCGCATTTAATGAAATAATACAGACAGAGTCTGGCAAAGCATAACCCATATAATGGAAGACACTGACAATAAGCATCTGAGTCTGGCAAAACAGTTAGGAAAGCTGCCGGCTGCCAGGAGCCGGGAGTTTGAGACTAGGGAGTCCTCTCATCTTACAGCTCAGGGCCAGCTGGGCAGTGTAATAAGACCACAGCGACCACAGCTCAAAAAGCAGCAAGGAAAGAGGAAGAAAGTGGGAGCAGAACCCTGAGTTCACAAGTTCATTATCATTATCATTTCCATAAGTAACTCTCTACAATCATGGTAGAGAGAGGATATATGTTCCTAATAATTCAAGAAAATGTGCATAAATTCAGAAAAGATAGAAACAGACTTACTTCTAAGTAATTGTAAGTGTCCAATTAACTAAGGATTATTCCTAATTGCGTTAATGATTTGACCTTCACAAAGATTAGTTTTGAAGGACAGTTTCCACAAACTCCAGAAGCCTTTGACAGTGTGTGCCTCCAGAGATAAAATACTGGCCTAGAACCCAAATCTTCTGGCACAACAACCTATAGAATCTGTGTTCTCGTTGTCTCAGGTCTCGGCTCTGGGGTAACCCCTGGGTTGCTCATTTAATAAGAATAAGCATTTCGAGCTGTGGTTTTGGTTTAGTGCATCCAGGCTTTACCCTTTGCTTTCAGCCTGTGTATCTTTATAGAGAGTATCTCACAGCCAGCCCTGGGCCCGCCTCAACGTGCATGACTTGGTCGATGTCCTTTATGCCTAGATCATTCTTACTGTACATGGTGAGGCTTCCTCATTCAGGATTCAGCTCAATTACTCTTCAGAGAGATCTCCCTAAATCACCCTAAAATTTCACCCAGGATTTCTAGTTCATCATTATCTCTCATCTGTATTTTCCCATATCACATACCATTATTTGCTATAATCATTTGTTTATTATCTTGCTCCATGGAAGCATAAATGAAAGTTTTGTGAAAACTCCCGTTCTTAGGACAAAACCATCCTCAAAGTAGCTACGAAGTAAATATATTTTAAAGGGACAATCAGTCCAATAATATTAAATCTTAAACTTTAAACTTCTGTCATAATTAAAATCAAATAATTGCTATGAGAAAGTGTTTTTACATATACTTCGGAGAGATTTTCTTCGATGCTTGGCTTTCTCATGGATTCTTGACATGTTAAAATTTCAAATCAGGAGTTCATTCTTCTAGTTGTTTTCTTTGTTTTTTGAGATTATAATATAGTGATATCATTTCTACCCTGCCTTTTCTCCCTCCAGTCTCTCTCCTATACCCCCTTGGTCTCTTTCACATTTATATCCTCTTCTTCATTATTATTACGTGTGTGTGTGTGTGTGTGTGTGTGTGTGTTCCTAAATGTAACCTTTCAGTCTGTACAGTGCTACTCATGTACACTTTCAGAATGATTACTCGATGCTGGATAACCAGTTGGGGTGCTCACGGCCCCAAACCCACACAAAGACCTGTGTGCAACAAGGATGCTGAGAGTGAGAGAAAGTTTTCTCCAGAGAAAATGTTTCTCTAAAGACGTTTCAGTGTATTGAAATTTTACATCCTAGCTAGCTATTGAGAAAGGAATCTCAGAAATTCTGAACTTCACATGTGTCCCTTAGTTGATCTCAAGTAAATAGTGAACTATTCTGAGACCCTGGAACGTTGATTGCTTCCTGCCACGAGACCCAAGACTTGAACCCTTAAAGATTCATTGCTAATGGCTATAATCAAGGCAGATATTTTTGGCCAAAAATACTTTGTTTCTTGGCTAAATATTCTCCACCTCTGGCCATTAACTTCGTGGTATACACACATAGATAGCCTCTCATCACACTGAAAATTCTATTCTAATACATTATAGCAGTTTAATAGAATGTACTCACATCCAGGGCATCCAATAAATATTAAAATCTTAAACTTTAAACTTTTGTCATAACTGAAATCAAAGAATTACTCTGAGAAACTCAGTTTTTTCCAATGCTTCAAAGAGATTTTCTCCAGTGCTTAACTTCAAGGTGTCTTGACATTAGAGTATGGGTTTCTGCTTAAGCTCTGCGAGCATTCTTTACTTGAGCTTAGCTAACGGTTGAGAAGTGATCTGCCAGCATTCTGATGCACCCAGTAAACGATGTCATCATTTATAGCCCCATATTGGTGATAATTAGTATTCCTTAATCACTGTTCAGTAAATGATTACTATTGTTCTTGCTTAGATAGTCATTTGAGCTAAAGTGAAGTAAAGCTTAACAAATAGTAAATTAAACAACTTTAAGTGGCACCCATTAGGAGAAGAACAGTATGTAAGACGCTGAGGTTTTTAAATAAGGGAACTTTAAGCAGCTGCAAGATCCATGCAGGTTCTAAGGTAGAATTCTAGGGATGACCCTTTAAGACAAAATGTCTGCTCAACAGTTGCCAAGGCTGACAGGGCAGGGAACCCTGACTGCTCTTTGTGCTGGAAAGGGAGGGGGAATGGGGGGAGGAGAGGAAAATGGGAGGAGGTGGAAATTTTTAATATTTAAATAAATTATAAAAAAAGAGTGAATTACAGGGCTGAGGAGATGGATCAGTGGGTGAGATGTTTGCTGTGCATGCACAAGCCCTGAGTTTAGCTGCTCAGCCCCCATGTACATGCTGGGCACAGCAGCTCACACCAGTAATCTCAAAGCTGTAGTCAGAGACAGGAGGATCCCAGAAGCCGGTCCAGCCAGCCAGTCTAGCTGAATTGGTGAGCTCCATCCATGTTTGGTGAGAGACCCTGCCTCAAGAAACAAGAGGGAGAGCCTCAAGAAACAAGAGGGAGAGCAATAGAAAACATCCATCACCTGACTGATGCTGGCCCTGGACTGGTTACATGGATATGCGGGCACATACACCCTCACATATGAATAAACCCCACAGACATCTACATACCTAAGAGTTATAATCTTAACAGATTGTCTCTTCACACTTGACACCCAAGAACGAAACAATGGGAAGGAAGACAAGGTGTGTCTTTCCAGTGACAGGGCATGGGAGTTTAGCTAATCCCACCTCCATTGTTTTCCATTGTGTATCTTCCTGGCTGTGCTTTCCGTACCCCGCTGTATTGTGGGCTAGAGCTTCTGTACCTCTACCCATCAAAGCCAGAGATGCACCATTTGTCAAGTCTTTGGTAAGTTCCTCCTCACTTCCCAGATTTCCACATGACAAAGTCCTCATTTACTGTAAAAACATCTTATTTACAATGCTTTATTTCCAACGTCCATGTTCTTACAAATCATAATTTTAAGGCTAAGCCCCTTAGCTGTAATCTAAGCTTACCAATTGCTGTATTTCATCCAGCGTACTCATATCTTTATATGCTGTGTACATCTGGGCAGTATTTAAAGTGCTTTGGGAGAAGGAGATAATACTTTCCTTGAATAGCACTAGATTTTGGCTTTGAATTTTATTTCATGATTCATCTTAACAGCTATAACTTTGTTAATTGACAGTTTTATATGCCTAACTTTAAAACTGCAAAATATGGAAAGTCTGTATTTTCTAAAGCCAACCCGTAGAAAACACAAACAAAGCAATATTTAGAAGTAGGGGAACCCTATCTAGAACCAGGCCCCTGCAATCAGTCATGTTGCAATTTAATAACCCAGCAGAATAGCTAGAGAGCGGTTGTCTTCCATTCATGGGAAGAACAAAGATTGAATACTCTTGCTTATGTAGAAAAAGTGCTGTTGGTCCCTGCTTGCTCTTTTCTTTTGCCTCTTCTAATTCTATTATTGTCGTTGCTGATTCTTTTTGTGTTTATTCTGGGAAATCAGAGTAGGAAAAAATGGATATTTTAAACAAATACTGCTGGAAAAAGCTAAAGCTTTTTTTTAGTACAATGCTATCTATATACATATATATTTCCTAAAAATATTTACCATATATTTTTATTTTTACCCATATATTTATAATTTTTACTAAAATAATAATTTCTGAAAAATAGTTTTGCTTATCTTTATATTCCCTTTGTTCCCTATTTTGTACCTAATTGGATCACCTCATGAATCCAGGCTTCCCAGGTGGCCTGGTCTAGCTGCCCAGTTTTCATTTCCTGTTGCCATGATAAGACAGCCAGGCGAAGCCAGCTGAGTGGAGAAGGGCTTCCTCTTGGCTCACAGTTCCTTCTTACAGACCAGCACAGGAAAGTAGTCAGAGGGGAGGGCCCACATCTGCATCAAGAGCAGAGATGTGAAGGCTAGTGTGTTGTGCTCAGCCTCCCAGGACCCATAAACAGACAGGGGCACCACCAGCTTCAGCCAATGTCATTCCACATAAACTATTGCTGTCAAGACGATCCTCCACAGACATGCCCCCAGACAACCTATTCTAGATAATTCCTCACTGATACTGCCTTCTAGGATTTTAATTTGCCTGTGCCCTCTTAGTCAGGCAAATCCCTATTTAATATGTGTGCCAGCAAAAGGAAGCTACAAATTTCTGCTTCCCATCCCCCACCAAGAATATCTCATGTTAGTATTATTTCCATACACAGTTTCAAAGCGTAGTCTTCCTTACTGATGAACGATTTTAAACTAGACATTAATAGACTCGTTCCTTTGTTTTACTTTGTTTCCATTAGGTTGTTTTTACATTGTTATTAATTTTGTAATAAATATAATTACACCTAAATCTGTACTCATTGAGTTACCTTAGCTTAAATCCTGAAAGTAGAATTTCTAGGCTAAATATTATGGTTTTAAAAACTATTTGATGCATGTTGCCAAGTTTCACTTCAGAAACCTATCAATGAGCCAGGCACAGAGCATGCACACCTGTAGTCCCAGCACTTGGGAGGCAGAGGCAGGAGGAGAGCCCACAGGTTCAAGGCCAGCTTGGTGTAAATACTGAGTGCCAAGTCAAGCCAGGGCTATGAGAGCAAAGAAACAAACATAAAAACATCACACAACCGAACAAACTAATAGAAAACAAACAGAAGTGAGTGACACTGGCACTCACCAGTATTGAAATTTATCATATTTCAAACCCTGAACAGCTTATCCTCTGACTTCATTTCTAATGCAACAAGTCCACCTTCCTAACCACAGTGACAGTTCTAGAAGGTCACCCTGTGTGACCATTTATTACCACCAGGGAGCTCAGAGTAAGTGTTCCCAAGCAAAGCATCTGTTTGATGGCTTTAGTTTTGGGTGATATCTAGTAAGGGACGGACAGGGAGCCTCCCCAGCCTCCTCCTCCAGGTACATCAGTGGCTGCAGCTGCTCATAAACGCATCCCTACAGAGGCTCAAGGTTGCGCTAAAGTGGGTGTACATCTCTGTAACCACAGTAACCTCCCAGTATTTATCTGTTCATCTACAGATTGCTTCCATAGGTTCACTGACCATTTTTCTTGATTTTGGTTATGGCCTTTGTACCATCCCCCTGTGGAAGCTGAGATGAGAGATGGAAGTATTGTGTGTGTGACTTGCCTTCTGTGCAATAGAGTAAGGTGTGCACACCCACTGCACGGGCCTATGGAGCTGTATGTAGCGCTGTTAATACGGCTATTAAAAATAAGTTCTTATTTTAAAGCCTTTCTCTCAACAGAACTCTGGCCTTCTGAGGTTATTCTTTTCTGATGGGAGCATGCTCCAAAACTCAGATGTTGCTGGGCATGGTGGCACACGCCTTTAATCCCAGCACAGGAGGCAGAAGTAGGCGGATCTCTGTGAGTTCAAGGACAGCCTTGTCTACAAAGCGAGTTCTAGGACAACCAGGGCTATTACACAGAGCAACCCTGTCTCGAGGTCGGGTAGGGGGAGGAAAACCTCACATGCTAAACTTGTGTGTGTATAAAACCTCAAATCCATGGCATAAGAGCTGGAAAGAAAGGTGTTTCATAGACACAGCTCTTCCGCTCCTCTGCTTCACAGTGCTCTGTATATGGAACATCACTGAATGATGGCAGTGGGGGTGATAGCTGTGAGAAGGAAAACGGAGCCTAACACTCTGCCCAGAGCCTTCCTTGTGGTTTCTCACTCTTTAAATAAACTAAGTTGCAGAAAATTGAAAAGGTTCCTCCAAGGTTACATGGTTGTCGCCAAAGCTCAAACCCTGGTGTCTTGGGGTCAGCACTGTATACTCTCCAACAGCACCATTTGGCTGTAATCAAACCATTTAGACACTTTAATCCCTTGGTGTTCTTCAATTCTTTTATAAATGTCATTCTCATAGATGATGCTAAATACATATAGTACATCTTGAGGGGCTTTAACCTCGCCATATTCCCTAATGTTGTAATTTCCATTGATCAGCTCTTTCCCTTACAAATTATTTAAAATGAATATTCCTGTTTTGTAGTTGATAATCCTAGGGCTCAGAGGAGCCCTAATTGTTTATCAAAATGTGTCAGAGAGGTAGCAGAACTGGGACTCAACAGGATGACTGCCTTCCACGTTGACTTGATTCTCTCATTTTTACTGAAGTATAACAATCCCACAAATGTGAAAACTGTCAGTGTGTGGTGTCATAAAAATGCAAACACTGACTTTCCTCTCTGCCTTGTTTCTCACTAAATTTAATATGAGGAATAAAATAGTTCAATATAGTTTTACATTTTCACACTGGCCTTTTTTGTTTGCATTTGTGGAGAAAATATGCAGATATTTTTGTTTCTTGACTTTTCATTCCTTTCATTTCTTACTTATGTGCTGAACAGTCCCATTATCAAAGTCAAGCACAAACTGTGACTCTCTAATGCTAGCTCAAAATGATGACATCTAAATAAATTTCCCAGCCCCTGGAAAACAGGCTGCTTCTTCCACGTGGTCCCAGATTTATGGGGAGCAGCTGGGGAGCCTGTTTGCTGGTGCTCACCCCCACCCCACCTCCTACAACTCCTCAGTATCTGGGAAAATCCCAAGTCTTGTCCTCAGTTCACTCCCCTTGAGGTACTGGTTTTGCAGTGAGTCCATGGTCCGCTTCCATGTTCCAGTGATTCGTTAATTGCTTTCTGACTTTGTCTAAAACTATGAGGGAAGTCTTTATTTTTGAAAACTTGGATTACACCAATAATTACAAAATTAAGTAAAGTGAAACAGATTTTTTAGAACATAAAACTAATGAAAATATCTAGCCCTCTTAGAATATCTGACCACTATTAAATAAGCTACTTACACTCAAAGTGCACGTGGCCTTTGCCACAGCCCACTCTGAAAGCCCCTGAGTTTCCGTGTTTGTTTTCCTCCGTGACCAGACCCAGTGCCTCAAGAATGGAAACCAAACTGAGAGTCTGACTTGGTACATTGTTGCCGTTATGTGTTAGAGTTGTCTGGATAGTGCATAGAACATACTCAAGACTTATGCTACTGGCAAACTTGTAAATCTTAGAAATCCATTCCAGAGATGATGCAGATAGATTGCTGTGTTCCGGATGTTTCATCTAAAACGCCTCTTCTGTCTTTTCCTTTTCCTCTCTCGTCTTCGTTGGTAATGATGCCCCGGCTGACAGTGTCTTTACATCCAAAATGCAAAGCAGACAGATGGGCATGTCAGGGAAGAGCGTGACCAAGAGCAGCAGCGTCAGTGGAGACATGTGCTCACTGGAGAAGAATGACGGCAGCCAGTCGGACACCGCGGTGGGCACCTTGGGGACCAGTGGCAAGAAGCGACGCTCTAGCATTGGGGCCAAAATGGTAGCTATTGTTGGTCTCTCCCGGAAAAGCCGCAGTGCGTCTCAACTCAGCCAAACCGGTAGGAATTTTTATGTTATTCTTGACTTCCTGTTTGAGTTGTCCTTACAATACACATTCTTTTCATGTTGTTTTTCACAGTAATTGTAGATGGTGGCATCACCCAGAGCAAAAGGAGAGTCCTAAGCTAGTTCATCTTTTTGAAAAGTAACCACAGTGGTTTTTTGTTTGGTTTTGTTTTGTTTTGTTTTGTTTTTTGCAGCGATCAAACAGCCTGTTTCAAAGTGAATGGTGGCCAATTTTGAAAGTGTGTGTCTTTGCTCCTTCAGGGGCGAAGCTTTGGCGGCTCCTGCGAGGCCACTTTGATCGGCGGGACGTTTGCTCTCCCTTAGGTCCCTCACCGTGGAACTTGTTCCGTTCCCAGCAGTTTGCAATGGAGATGATGCCCCGTGTTGTGTGTTTACTGCAGACAGCCTAACTTTCTTTTCCTGTTTGTAAGCGCCATTAACAGTACTATCAATTTCCTTGCCAAGGCTTCATTTCCTTGTTAAAACTTCAAGCACCAGTTCTTCAGCTGCTGGGATGGAAGGATTTTTCTGCTGACAGTGAAGATATTCAAAGCTTTCTAATTACATCTGCAAAAATAAATTATATACAGCACTCCTACCCAGAAAAGCCACTGTTAGCAATTAAGAAATTTCTGAGTCAAAACATACCCCCCCTTTTTTTTTTCAAATGGATGTTGCTAATTAAACCCTGGTATCTTGAAAATAATAGCATATCTTCTATTTAAACAAAGGCATGTAATACGGTTGTTCTTTTATAGTAAAATTAATTATAGGCAACTGGATTAAATTTAATTTCTGTTTGGATGCTAGGGTTTTTGTTTTGTTTTTCAGAAATTGGAGTGTATATCTACAACACAAAATAATTTAAGGTTGTATTAATTCTTGGACCCGGCTAATCTTGGTTTTGCAAGCCATACTTTGATTATGAAAATTGGGCCTTGTGTAATAGCATCATATTGAAATAGTTATTTGATAATATTTTTTAAATTCTGGTTACTGCTTACTATATTGATGTAGGTTTTGTTATTATAATTTTTGTTTGGTGTTTTAAAGTGCTATTTCTCATTTTTATATAGAAATGTAATTTTAATTTGCAGATTCATAGGTTACCTTTAAATGATTTAAAAAACAGCTAATACTTATACATGACTAAATGTGTTGCCATAACAAATGTTGGGGTTTTGACTGAGAGGTGTTTTTTTACTTTCTAGCAAGTAAAACTTTTATTGCATTTCCAATTTTAAAACTTGCAAACATCTGTAAATCTGAAATTGCTCTAAAACTGTCCGTGTTTTAAGAAGAATTAGAAACCCACAACAGATAGTGAAGGGGGGGTACAGAAAGGCAGAGACTTGGCGCCTGCACTTTGTTAGGACACATGGGCAGTCCAGTTGTTGTTACACCGCAAGGAAACCATGGTAACATGTTTTGGGCGTTCCAAAGAGCCTTAAGAAAAAAACACTAAGGAATGAAGAGAAGATGCTATGGGCATTTGACTCAGAGGAAACATTATACAGTGCGTGCACTTTTTGAAACATCACATTCAATTAGCATATAAACTTGTTTTTATGTATCAGTAAAAATTACATTTACTTTTTATTTTAAAACGAGGAATAAGACTAAAACTTTGATAGTATCTAGCATTAGCCTACATAATTAGTTACACTTAGTGAAATTTTTGGCAAACATTGAACATTTACTGTGTATCAGGTGTTTCCAGCACAAAGGTGAGCAAAGCTCACTTATCTCAGGATGCTTAACACATAATCCGAGACAAACATTCCACGTGTGGCTTCCACAGCCTGCCAGTGGTAGAAGTAGAGACACACGGAAGACGCCCTGGGCCTGCAGAGGATGGTTACCACCCATCTAGAGCTCCAGGAGTGAGCCCTGGAGAAGATGGCCCCTGATCGGCGGTATCATCTCCGTGATTACAGTGACCACGAGCTAGGTTCCAGCAGAAACCACAGTGAACAAAGTCTAACAGTGGATATGTGATAGAATGATTAAAATGTGTAATTTTAGCAGAAAATACTGGCCTGACTGTCTGAAGATTGGGCTGATAGATAAGTCCGCATGAAACTCCTTTTGAGATGAAGGGCGTTGGGATGAAGTAGGGAAGTTTTGAAGAATACAGCTGGTCTCATGCACTGACCCCTGGGTAGACAGGAAAGGAAGAGGTGGCCCAGCGCTGACCCCAGGTTCCTTGTTTGCATCCATAGGTAGACTGTCATGCCCTTAACACCTACTGTGCACAGAGGAGTGTGAGGGGAAGGATCCAGAGGAGTGAGTGGTTCAGAATACCTTGACTATATCTGTGGAAATGCCCAAGTAGAGAGATCGAAAATATATTCAACCCAACAAGTCTTGACATAAACATGACAGTTAGGAAGTTTAGACACACGGCTGAATATGTCCAAGAAGAATATAGTGGAGAAAAGAGCAGTAAACTGAGCCAAATGCTCGTTGGAAGATTGGGTTTTAGAGTTGGGTCCAGGAAGGAGGTTGCAGAGAGGAGGCAAAAAGGGAATGATTATGAAGAAAATGACCAAGCTCTTAAGAAGACTGTGTCACAGGGGCTAGAAGCATAGAATTAGGAAGAGAATGGTCACTACCCCTCCATGCCTAATGTCTTTCTGTATAGTTTTTGCAAAAGTATCCCATTGATACTTTCTACACAGCATTTCTATCTCAAAATTATGGATCTTGTGAGCCCATACAGAGATTCCTTAACAATATTGGTTTCCATGTATAACTAATTATAGATATTTTTATCTTCACAAACATGGTGATGTTGGTGAATCTAAAATTTTTAAATTCCCTTGCTACTATGTGGCCCTTTCCCTATGTATCAGAAGCATAGAACAGAAAATAAGAGCTCTGTGTAGCAGAAAATAAGACCTCCTTGCCATTGTCTTTATTAATTATTCAGAAACTCTATATCATTAAATTTTAAATCATTTTTAAAGTTGGTAATTATTACTAACTACCAATTTAGTAGTTTGACCTAGTAACAACAGAATTCTGACCATCTCTTTGTAAAACTACAGAACAGTTGTTATATATAGCTCTATGTGTCTGTGTGTGTCTGTGTGTGTGTGTGTGTATAAAACAGGTCCCCTTTAACTTGGCTTTTTTTTCTAATAACCAGTTGAGTTCAGTTAGTGCTGTCCATGTGTTTGTGGATGTGGTGCCATCCCCTGGAGCATGGGTAACCTACCAGTGGCCACACTATCCAAAGAAAACTACTTTCTTCTAAACTAGGGGTAGGTTCATGTATTTCACATATTTTTCTTTATTATCTCATCCCATAATATCTTATTGTTACTGCTTATATAAAGAATAAAACTCTTAAAAGTTATTGTTAAGGAAACATCCATTATGTCTGCAAATACAGATGGGCTTGATTATTCCTTTCCGTATATACAGGTTATAAATTATTAATTTACTAGTGAGTTCTCGTGTTATTTTATTTTCCTATCACAAATTGAGATTTTTTTGTTACCCTAGGTTCTGATCTGTGTACTTTACTATCCATAACTTTATAACATCTTAAAAGGAGCTTTTTCCAACAAATGTAACATATTTTCATTCCGTGAGGTAGTCCATAGGCACCTTTGGTGGCTCTTTCTGGCTCCCATTGGTGCTAATAGTAAAGGGAGATAGGACTAGGAGAGATTCAAAGACACCGTGATGCAGTGAAGTCACTATTTCTAGCTTATATACTTTCTTGGCGGCAACACATGAAGAGATAAAAATTAACTTTCATATTTTACATGTTTTTTACTAGCGAACACAGGGTTCAAACTTTTCTGACATAAAACTAAGACAAGTGTTTACTATACCGAAATATATAATTAATAGGAGCAAGAGCTGATTGTTTAATTTTCACAATCTGAGGTTTCTATGTCATCACCCCATTTTAGACCTCAGAAGCTTCAAGGGAGCCAGACCTGCTCCAGAGTCGGTCCTCTTGGTGACCCCATGTTATCGGCAATGTGCTTTTGTAATTAGTTTTTTCATACCGCTAGGGGGAAAACTTCCTTTTAAAATAAAACTTCCTTGGGATAAGACTTTTAATATAGGCTTTACTTAATTTAAATGCTTATAGTTTTAAGGTGTAATAGCCAAGAGGAATTGTTCGTGGGAATAGTCAGTAGTTGCCTAGTAACTATAAATAAGTAGACTGTGAAGAGCCAGTTTCTGAGTTGAGAAACACGTATGAAGAAAAGAAATCTTTTCATTTTATTAGAGTCAATGGGTTAAAGGTTTTTGAGTATCTTAATATAAACAGAAATGCGGTTTTGAGGTCAAGGCCCTTTGAAATGAATTCCCAGACAATTGTAGGTGCGCGGAGCGGCTGGGCCTTTTAGTCTTGAGTCCTGCTTCGGTAACCATTGTGAAGACTTCCAAAGAGACCACTGCAGTTATCTGTGGGAAGGGAAGGAGACTGCAGACAAATGGCGTATCTGTGGGCAGTGGCGGGGAGGGGCTGTGTGGCTCATTTTTCCAATGTATGGAAAAGGACAGTTGGCTATTTTATCTCCAAGGGCTCGAATGCTGTTTTGCATGCAGACGTCATAGAAAGAACAACACTAACAAGGAATCCATCCTCTCTGATGCAGTTCTAAGTGAACACATCCTTGTAACTTTTTGGTCCAAGATAAGTGCTTTTTTATTGAAACCATTACTTAACCACCTTGTAAAGTTTTCATTATTCAGTGAATATTTGTTTAGGTTTACTACTTAACAGACAATTTGATAAATGCTCACTCAGGTCCTCTTTGTTTGATACGAGTGTTCATGAAGTGAAGTAGGCGTCCATCACAGAGGACACGAGCTAGTCTGCCCATACTTGGATTTCAGTTCCACCGAAGAACCTGCATTTGCTATGCGTTTGCTCATATGTCTGCTACGAGAGGAAGAGGCGACAGATCACAGTTTAATCCATATAGATATTCTGGGGCAAAATATTGGGAAAGTGAAGTCTAGCATGCTTTTCTTTAGCATTCAAGTTAGAAACTAATGTATTGGTGTATTTTGGGTGGTTTTGGTCCTAAGAGTGGCGTTTTGCTTTTTTGTATTATTCTGGTATATGCAAAATTCATTTCTTTTTATTGGCAGCTTTATAATTTCTTAGAGGCATCAGAGTGTGGTAAAAGCTCACAACACAGTGTGAGCCGCGGTGGGGAAACACTTTGATGGGGAAATTGTCAGTGAATGACATGCAGTACTGAAGTGAGATCATATAGAACTGTCCAGGAAGACAGTAACACCACTGATGACCCCAGAAGCTGTCCACAGCGACACACTGAGACAGCTTTTTACATCAGCACCTCGCAGCCAAACCCTCCTTTCCAAAGGAAATGTGGTGGTGAAGGTAGGGGACACTAGGGCTTCCCTGTCGCAGGGAGAGGGATGCTGAACTTGTGACTCTTCAGCAGACCCAGCTCCTCTTCACTGCAGCACTCAGCTGGGAAATAGCTTATTGGAAACTCCAATCTGACAACATTTTATTTCAGTGTGTTAAATAGATTTAACACAAAGATAGTGTGAGGTTTGTTCTCTGATACAATGCTTACATGACTTATTTCACTTGGAAAAATTTCTTTGCAAATAAAAATAATGAAATTATTTTAAACAAATTAAAGAAACTATGCCTCAAAAACAAAATTCTCAATTTCATGAGCAATGGAAAAGGTGCTAATCTTTATAACTAAACACAAAGGTGCACATCTAAGGATTCAGTCTGGCTTCCTTTCTTAGCTCACACTCTAACCTCGTGAAAAACAGTAGTGGCTAGAAAATTATCTAAGCATTTCTCTTCTGATTATCACAAGGAACAATACAGAGATCTCTAATTGGGTACAGTCTCAACAACCTTAGCCGCCATGACCACCACCATCCGCATCATATACTCCCCAGTCTGTTGAGTACCAACTCTGGCCTAGCTCTAGATCGAAATGAGTGCGATGGCATTCTTTCAGACTTTAATCTCAGTTCTTCACGCTTTTGGACATATTTATATCCATAGCTATGAAGGATTAGCTTTTCCAGAATGAAGAAAATGTACATGATATACATAGTAGCTTTTCTTTTTGAAAAAATGGAATTTAAGTAATTGAATATAAGTAATATTTTTCCACATGATTTTGTAAATATTTCTGTTCTCTGCAGAAGTTTTGTTCATGTTTGAACTTATATTTTATCATGAGAGTGTCATGTCAGAAACACAAACACACATGGGTCTTTAAACAATGTCAGAATAACCATGGATTTACAAAGTACACATACCGGTTTCATTAGCAGAGAGATAATGTATTATACCACACAGTAAATATATCCATATCTATGTGTGTAAATATGTAGGGTTCAGAATGGCTTTAGAGGCTTGAGAGGCACCAGTAGAGTTCCAGAAGTTTCAAAGAGGCCTGAAAGGGAGGCAACTCATAGAAATGCAAAATGAGTTAGGAAGGGGTGGGTTGATGAGAGCACAGGTCTGCTGTGTAACGGATGGGGAAGGGCTTAGAGAAGGGCAGGACCCTGCCAAGATGGGCCAACTAATGGGCAGACCGGCAACGAGTCCAGGTAGACACATGGGCGAATAGACCATGGCGGTTCAAGTGGAACTCATCAGCAGCCAGGATGAAGCAGCTGAAGCACCTGGAGCAGGCAGTTCCCTGCCCATTGGTCACAGTGGTCTCCACAGCATTCTCATCATGGGGCAGCTGAGGGAGCTGCATCTGCCTCGGGCAGATGTGTTCCCAGCCTAGTCTGTCCTGGTAAGTTAAATATACCCACGAGTCTCTACAATTCCAGCTTCCTTGATAAATGCGTAGGTGGCACCCTTTCTGCTTTTAGGCACAAATTATTTTTCAGTCTATGCCTTATAGGTGGTGCCAGACAAATGGTTTCTTCCTTTGCCTATAACCCTCCATCCCCCAAACAGGGTCAAATGCCACCTGTAAAATGGAGTTTCTCAGGGCAAGGCACATCTGAAAAACGACTGTGTAACTTAGGGTAGCCCTTAATCTCATATTTGAAGGACAAAGACAACACAAGATTTCCAGTAGTGCTCTTATTTTGCCATCAGCAAACTTGAAAAACATTCACCTTCTTTAATCTGTGTGCTCATTTGACTGACATTTGTAAGAAAGTGATAAACTCAACAAGTGCATTTGATAGAGAAAGCCAACAGACATCTGAATATAGATCACATCTATGAGTTAATCAGCTATAATGTTTCGTATAATTTATTATGATTAACAACACAATTTCTGTTCCTAGATTAGATAAATACGTTTTCAAAACTTGAATTACTTTCCGCAGTTTAATAAGTAGTGGTAAGAACACTGTGTATCTAACACTGAAGCAAAGAAACAGACAAGCAAACAAAAGACAAAACGAGTCTTCCTCAAGATCTCATAGTAATTTATTACTAATAAAACAAATAAGAAGCTAATTCATTGCTTATTGATGTCTTAGGCTAGGCAAGTTTCTTTTGAAATTCAGTTGGTGGCAGTGTTTGGGAAGGATTACAGGTGTGCACTTGGAAGTGTGTCCTTGCTGGACGTGGGCCCTTGGAGGTGTGTCCTTGCTGGAGGTGTGCCCTTGCTGGAGGTGTGTCCTTGTGGAGGTGTGTCCTTGGAGGTGTGCCCTTGCTGGAGGTGTGTCCTTGCTGTGGAGGTGTATCACATTGTGATCTCAAAGCTCAAGCCATTGCCAGCCCTCTCTATGCTTTGTCCTTGTGGGTCAGCACCGTTGCTGCCTGCCACTGTGGACTTTCCTCCTCTGGACCTCTGAACCCAATTAAACACTTTGTTTTATAAGTTGCCTTGGTAGTGGTGTTTCCTCACAGCAATGAAAAATGACTAAGACACAATACACGTAAATACTGTACATGTGTGTATCTGCTAAGCAATGTCTGAACATTTGCAGAATTAAGCTAACATTATTGCCATTCTATTTCATAAGATAATAACCAGTTTCTAGCTTTTACAGGTCAATCAAGATTAAATGCTACCTGAAAAACTTTACAAGAAATGATTAAAAGGAGTATTAAATACTTAACCATTGTCTCTTTGAAATCGATCATAAAGTCAAGCACAAGGGACTCTTAGGTGTAAAGCTGCCTGCCATCTTCAAATAATAAAGTAAGAAAAATGCAAGTGTAGTTTCTTGTTTATTTGTTTTTGTTTTTGAGACAGAGTTTCTCTGTGTAACAGCCCTGGCTGGCCTGTACCTAGCTCTTATAAACCAGGCTGGCCTCGAACTCACAGAGATCCATCAGCCTCTGCTTCCAGAGTGCTGGGATTAAAGGCCTCCACCGAGCTGCCTGGCTGCAGGTGTAGTTTTATAAACTGTTGTAGATACAGAATATAAGTAGCTGTATTCACTGTGTATTGTTGTGAGTTCCCTGAGGATAAGGCCTTTTTTTCCCCACTGAGGAAAATAATCCAAGCTTTAAAAAAATGTAGTTATCTAATTTAGATGCAACTGAAAAAGTATTGTTAATCATAATAATAAATTTTACATATTATAGCTATAACATATTATGGTTGATTAACTCAGAAGAGTAATCTATACTCATATATCTACTGGCCTTTTGTATTTTGTTCATTTCTTTTTTACTGTCAAAAGCTGGATCAGTGGCCATCTCTAAATCAAATATTTGCTAATTATATAACTGGCAGACTGAGGACAAGCGATTTCTAGAATAGTGCCTGTGACATGCATTTCTCCTTGGACTTGTTTCCCGCTTGGAGAAGAAGGGAGCCCAGCATGGTGTCTGTAGTATGGAAGTGGGCTTGCAATAGGAGAGGGTAGAGTCTGGGTCTGAGAGATTGTGTAAGCTTTCATGGCTATTGTAACTGATCACTCCCCCTCCCAATTAGATATGACATTCATCTTCTACTACTCCTGAAAATGGGTTACCATGACTTTAAGGGGGAGGGAGGGGAAAACCATTTTTTAAATTTCCCAGATTATGTAAGTCATAATGCCAAGTTAGAAAAATTTTTATCTGTACTGTATCTGGATTTTTTTAAGTTTTTAAATCTGTGATTTATTACTTTTTAAGGTCATTGCAGTATTTAATAAATTAGTATGGCATTGAGGTTTAGCCAATCTAAGATCTATTTTTGGCTATCAGTATGTTCAAAGGCATTGAGAGGAAAAATGTCCCTGTGTTAATGAAATGACAGGAACCAGGGCAAAGCAAATCAGAAGCAAGGTGTGGAGTTTACTCCTCTATTTAGGAGGTTACTTGGCAGCGTGTGGCAGTTGGTTTGATAGGCAGCGTGTGGTGGTTTAAATGGTTACTTGGTGTGGTGGGCAGCGTGTGGCAGGCGGTTTGATAGGTAGCGTGTGGCGGTTGAAATGGTTCCTTGATGTGGTAGGCAGCCTGTGGCCTGGTGAGCACAGAGCCTTTGCACTAAAGCAGCACCTCCTGAAGTTCCTCTTGCAGACCTCAGGTCTTCGGATGCCACCAGCTGTTAAACAAAGCAGTGGAGTTTCATGGCCAAATAGCAGTGTGTTTTGGGGTGGGGTGGGGGTAGGTAGGTTAAATCATGCTAGTCATGGACCTGCATAAAGTCTTACGGTGTTTATCTGCTTTGTGACTATGCAAAATGTTGAGAGAACAGGTAATTAATTCCAAACTCACATTAAGCAAATAGCTCCTTAGTGTGAGACGTGTCTTGGACTTAATATTCCTTGGACTATTTGGGGAAACACCTAAGGGTTCACCATCTGCAGTATTGTCATAGGCCAGCAAAGAAACCATCAACATATGGACTTGTGGAGTCAATTAGGATAAAATCCAAAACAGTCCTCAATTTTCAATTATAGCTTGTGCCTTTAAGGAAAGTTAGAGTGAACAAACTGGGCAGAAAGCCTTAACGCTGACTCGCACAGCATTTTAAGATATGACTTGGTATCACTGTAGGACACGAGAGAACGAGACTTCACAGTTAGGAGTCATGACCAACGACTTAAGGAGGCTCGTTAGGAAGGCCTTTGCCCTTAGCTGCCAACTATTTCTGCTGTAGTTCTATATTATGTAGCCTGCGCATAATCAAACTTTACTACTGAGTGCATTACAAAATACTATCATTAAAGTAAAATTTAGGTGTTGGCTGGGGCAAGGGCTTGGATGAGTAGTGAAAGACTAACAGAAAAAAAATCTATGTTATTGTAATACCCACGAACATTTTTTTCTTTTAAAGTCAGTTTAAGAGTATGTTATCATTATCATATTAGAACCATAAGAGAAAAGGACAAATCCCAGACTTTTCTATATAAATGTCTTTTTTTTCCTTTTAAAAAATATTTATTTTGAGCCAGGCAGTGGTGGTGCATGCACTCGGGAGGCAGAGGCAGGCGGATCTCTGTGAGTTCGAGGCCAGCCTGGTCTATAAGAGCTAGTTCCCAGACTGGCATCAAAGCTACACAGAGAAACCCCGTCTCAAAAAAAACAAAGAAAAATATTTATTTTAATTATGTAAACTTTCATGCACTTGAGTAAGTGTATATAGAAGCCAAAAGAGGGTGTAAAGTCCCCTGGACCCGGAATCACAAAAGACTGTGAACTACCTAACATGGGTGCTGGGAACCAAACTTGGGTCCTTTGCAAGAGCAGTGTGCTTGTAACCCCTGGGCCATCTCTCTACTGACACATCTGGATTGCTTTGTTTGTTTATGATAGCACCTCACTGAAAACAAATGTGTCAAATTAAAACTGAAAAGTAATGCTCTCGCACACTATCCTGTAGGCAACACTTGTCTAATATAATTCTTCCTTTTTACATCTGGAATCGTTTTTCTGGAGGAATATTTATTTGTATACATATAACTTTATTTCCCCTTAAAAGCTAATGACATCCTTTTATGCCTCTTAAAATACCTACCTCAAGGCAAATAAATGAGAGTGTAATGAATCAGGGTCGCAGGCAATCTTTCCTTGAATCTGACGTTGATTGACAGATGCCTGCTTTATGCAAATTCTCTTCAGAGTTCTCTATTTGGGGAATGCTTTACTTAAAAGTTGCAATTTTTATCCTGAGGAAAAATGATATTTAATACGCCCTTACTATAGAAAATTGAGGTCCCCAAATCCACTATCAATAGTTAGAGAGTTTTCTTTTAAGCTGTTCATGTGATTGTGATTTTGTTTTGTTTGTTTTTTCCAGTAAAGAAATGCCTTTAGTGGGGACAAGGACACATGCAGCAGGCCCTCCACAAAGCAGAGAGAGGACTCGGAGAGCAAAACCCTGTTTGTTTACATAGTTTTATATGGTTGATCCTATTCCATACATATTGCACATAATATTACAGCAATAATTACATTCTTACCACAAACATCTGGCTCTAAAAATTGTCAAGTACAAACACTGTAGTTTTAAAATCATAGCAATTCTTTTTATAATCATTATGTTTACATATATGAATTTCTTTTAGAAACACTGTTGAGTTATAGCACTCACACTACATAATTCATTAAAAAGTATATGACCCAGCAGTTTTTAATATATTCAAATCATGTGCAACCATCCCCCCAATTTTAGGGGATTGTCCTCATATCGAAAGGCACCTTGCCCCCCTGCCCCCGCCCAAGCTCTGGGTCCATTTCTTGGTTATTCCTCCTCCTCACCCTGCAGCGACTACTATCTCTTCAGCAGGCTTTACATTCCTCCCTTTCAGATGCTAGTCTTCCGGGACTCTCTTCTTTCATGTAGAATAATTCTTTTCAAGATTTACCTATGTCGTGTGTGTCCTCATACTTTGTGATTGTGCTCTATTTATGTCATCTATTAATGAATGCTTGGACTATTTCCTTCTTTGACTATTGTGAATAATGCTGGTGTGAACATTCATATCCAAGCGCCTTGTGCGTATGAACATTTTCATTCTCTTGACTATGAAAGCATGAGTGGGGCCACAGGATGATATGGCTTCATATTCAGCCAGCTGGGGAAAAGCTAATGAAATGCTAGACTGTTTATCAGAGTCTAAAGAATATTCTTTTGTCTTCTGATGCTGAGACCCATAACTTTTGCCTTATAAATTTGTGATATAATTGAATAAACATCACAGTCTATATTTGATAGTTGCATTAATTTAAAGTATTTTTACCAATAACGATCTTTTGACTAAAGCAGAAGATATAACTAAGTTCTGTAGATATAAATACCTTTGGCGCTGGGTTAGGTTAGAACTGTGAAAGCCATATGTTGATGGTAAAATTTTCCTGTTCTGCTAATGGCGGCCTTAGATGATATTTATTGATAAAGGCAGAATTATTGTCTCCAAACCCAAAAACTGATAGTATGCAGTCAGTGTTCTCACTCATACCCACCCTAATTATATAAAAAGTGTAATAATGTGTAAAAACAAACTTCTGTATAGCCAGAGACAAAAGATTTTAGTACCATTCCACGACACTCACAGGGCCACTGTGTGTTTTCTTGGTGTCCTAATGGCTGGACTATAGTTAGCCTGTGTGTGTCTCATCATGGCTGGACTATAGTTAGCCTGTGTGTGTCTCATCATGGCTGGACTATAGTTAGCCTGTGTGTGTCTCGTCATGGCTGGATTACAGTTAGCCTGTGTGTGTCTCATCATGGCTGGATTACAGTTAGCCTGTGTGTGTCTC
>LOJH01015695.1:0-23279 GCA_001685095.1 Ellobius talpinus | reverse complement strand
ATCAGTGTTTATTTAAAATATGATTGACAGAATACAGACAATTCTCCCGCACCATGATAGCACTAGGGCAGGGCTTAGGCAGAACAGGACCAGAACCAGGGCATGAGGGCCAGGGATGAGGCAGAGGCTTGGCATGACAGGGTCAGGGCAGGGCAGGATAGGTGTGGGGTAGGGCATGGTAGAAGCATAGCAGGGTCAGGACAATGCAGGGCATGGATACAGTTGGGGTAGGGAAGGGCAGGGCAGAGTCAAATCAGGGGCAGAGCAGAGGCAGGGGCATGGCAGGCAAGACCAGTGCAGGGTAGGCAGAGCCAGGGCAGGGAATGGAAGGGCATAACAGGGGCAGAACAGGGGCAGCTATACAACAGGGGCAGGGCACGGGTAGGTTCTGGTCAGGGTATGGCAGGATCAGATCAGGGCAGGGGCAAGAGTATGGCATGGAAGAAGCACAGCAGAGGCAGGGCTGGGGATGGCAGGGGCCCAGCAGGTCATGGCAGGGCCAGGATGTGGTCAAGGCAGCTCATACCTGGCTAGAAGTTGGCTAAGCTCCTGCCACAGCACCTCTGATTCCATGTCCTCATATTCAGGACTGCTGAGGCCAGCTCCCTGAGCTGCATATGTGGCTCTTAGCAGTGTGCCTCACCACCTCAGGTGATGCAGGAGCCAACCAGGGGCCAGGTAGAGCTAATCAGAGCAATGATGTTGGTTGCTTCCTCTCTGGGTTCTCCTCCTTCCCAGGTCCCTGGGAGCCTGGACTAGCATGTCAGAGAAAGGGAAACAGAGGCTCAGAGACAGTCAGTGACCAGCCCAAGATCACACAGAAGAGCTGGGTCTGGACTCAGGGCTCACTACTTCTAAGTCCAGGACCTTTGCGGTGCAACCAGCTCAGAAATGCTGAGAGTGCCACGCTGTTATGGTATCATTCTTCTCCCTGCCCCATAACTGGTATGGCCCCATCAGTCCCCAACTATAGGGCACCAGGAATCCTAGGGGACTTCTAACAGGTGTTGGCTTCTAAGAACATTCAGAAGAGTCTTAGGGTGAGAGAAAACTAGTTCAGAGAGCAGCCAGGTTCCACTGTCTCTGTCCTTGGTCCTTTACCCACACGTTGCTCATCCACTGCTCAGGGAGCTCACGTGGAAGCTGGAGAGGCCAGGAGAGATCAGAATAAGGCCACTTGGAGCCAGCTATGGCCAAGCCCGGAAGACAGTGCATTACAGAAAGTCTCCATACAGTCTTGCCAACCGTGTCTTGGCCAGAGACCCTGTGCCATGTCCCCCATTACACAGTGTGACCTGTCTTGGCCATCTATTGGGGCACCCTGTGCAACAGGGTCAGCAGAAAGGGAAGGAGAAGGTGGCTACTCAACTCTTCCAGCACCCAGCATCTGATAGATTAAAGAGCACCCCGGAGGAGGATGTGGCCCAGAGGACTCCCATTAGCTCTGGGTTGTGACATCACAGTACTGGAGGAACCAGCTCTCCCATCTCCACTGTGCACAGTGTTGGGCTTACAGGCACAGATGCATGCCCATTTCTGGCTCCCTATAGCACCATGGAGGGCACCCTACAGTGGAAGCTGGATTATTGATGGTCTTCTAGCTTACTTCACCCATCCTTTGGTTCAGTTCCTGGGAGGGGATGAGAAGGAGGCTAGGGCACTATGTATCATGAAGTCAGGGTGGCTCTAATACTCACCTGAAGTGGGGTCCCAAATCCTTCTGGGCCTATGCTCTCTCTTCCATTCTGCAACCAGGGTTTCAGTGGCTACAGCCTAGTCATTTCCCAGAGTACCCTGATCCAGATTCAGGGTGCAGCATAGTTCAGGTCAGGGAGAAGGTGGCAGAAGGCCTCAGGACCTACTGTGGAGGTACAGAAGCTGCTCTTCAACTAACTGCAAGGGTCTGGGCCCGGTGCCATCCTAGCTCATGCTACCCCAGGAAGGTCTCCATTCACAGCTATGATGTGAATGTCACAGCCTCTGGGGGAAGCTGTGGCCCAGGGAAGACAGGCAAAGAGGAGGCAAGAGCTTGGGCCAGGCCAAAAGAGAGAAGATGGAGGAACAAAAGCAGAGATTGAGGCAGTTGTAGAAACTGGGTCCCGTTCCGGACAGCAGCCTATGTTGGAGGAGAACCCGTGACTAATGGGTGGAGGCAGTAGGCCTAGGGTTGGGTTCCCTGTAATTCTGAGGCCACACCCATCTCCCTTGCTTCACTGCCTCAACACCATTCATCAGCCCTGCCAGCCTAGGTGACCCCAAGAGAACAGGAACTGTTTCCACAGTTCTAGAGCCCCTAGACAGGACACAGTGGGGAAGCATCTGTTCTGGCCTTGCATTGAGAGAGGAAAGTGTATCTCTATGCAGGAAAGGTCGGTAGAGACAGAGACACCTTAATGGCTAGGGCTGACCCAAGATGGGTTAGTGCTGGCCTATGTGTCAGGGTGTGTGGAGTGGTGGTGGAGACCCCAGCACTGCAGGATCTGACATTCTCTCTAGAGGATAGGAATGAGCAAGAAGTATGACAGAAAAGGGTATTCTGGCAACAGGAACAGCAAGACAAGGGCTCAGAGGCATGGGAGAGCCTGCACGGCTCCTGAGAGCCTTGGGCAGAATCTGAAAGGGCAGGTCAATGATGGGTGAGTGGGTTGGGCTGTGGAAGCTGGTGTCGGGAGCCAAGGGCATCAACAGCAATAGAAAGGGACCAGAGAGCTGTAGGAACAGAAGGATGGGGTGGAAGGTGCTAAGGAAGGCAGAGAAGCCATTAAGCTAACAACCAGCCAAGCGACCACAAGGATCTAAGGCAGGTCCCAAGAATCAGGCAGCAGGAACTAAGGTGATAGCCTAAAATGTGCCCCTGCCCTGTGCCCAGCATTTTTATTTTCAAAACTAAGAAAATGTATCCAATTGGCGGATAGCCCTGGGTCCACCCTATGGCTTAACGAAATGTTGTAACAAAGCTGCCTGCATCGCTACACTTTGTTTGGGTCCCAGGTAAGAGGAGGGTCACCGAGCACAACACTGCGCAGTTACACAACAGTCTGATGAGAGAAGCTATCTTAGTGACTACTGGGTGGGTAACGCCTGTCACACAGATACACTGAACAAAGAGAGGATTTGAATCTAGGCCTGAATAGAATAGAGGTATTGTCACATGACCCAGGAGAAGGATTACATTTAAACTGTGTGAAGTGTGGACTTCTAAGGATTTCCATTTATGAATTCCATTTCCAAGATGGCTCAGTGGTTAAGAGCACTGACTGCTCTTCCAGAGGACCCAGGTTCAATTCCCAGCATCCACATGGCAGCTCACAACTGTCTGAAGATCCAGTTCCAGGGGATCTGACACCTTCACACCAATGCACATAAAATAAAGTTAAGGGAAAAAAAAAGCAAGCAAAATACCACCACACAGTTTGGCATTGATGGACCATGAATAACCAGACCATGGGGTGGGGGTCCTGGTTACATTACTGTGATGGAGGTTATGCTGGCTCATATACACAAAGCCCTGACATTAGTCACCATTATCCTGCCAGTGAGATGGAAACATCAGAATCTAGGAGGTTCACGGTAACAAGCTGATGGTGCGGGCACACACCCACTTTCACCGCCGTGGTGGTTCTCTGGTGAAGGTGGTGCCCTGCCTAGAATGCTTTCCAGCCACACTGGGGGAAAGCCAGTGCTGTTTGGGTGCAGTCCCCTAGTTTGACCCTTTCATTAGAACAGACCCCAAAGAGTCCACAAGAGGGCGCTTGCCTACTTCCCCAGACCCCTGGAGGAGACCCAACCCAGGGCTACCACCCCTTCCTCTGAGCTGGGAAGAAGTTCCCCGGCCCTGTGAAATATGCTGCTTGATGCTGGGATGAACATTCTGATCTGGGTAGCTTTTTATAGCTCCCTGGATGGCCCAGACCCGGGCCTCTGCTTTATTATCACCTTTAGGGCTCTCCATGTTCTCTAAAATCCTAATTGTGGGGAGAGACAGTGAGGGTGGTCTTTCCCACTCCTGTGGTGCTGTGGTGAGGAAGGAGGGTAGAGCAGGATATTCTGGAAGCCAAGGAGGGAGAGAGCCAAGACAGGAGACCAGTTCCTGTCATTGCTTCCATAGTCCCGAGGCTGTGGTTACCTCTGTTTGCTTCCCCCAGAGCCAGAGATTCCCACAGACCCTCAATCTGAGATAGAGAAGTCCCCCCCACACACACCACACAGCACATTGGGTCCTTCAACAACAGAGCCCCTTTTTCTGGATGGCTTCCAAGATCCAGCCTGAGAGATTGAGGGGAGTCAGTGAGGATGGGGAAGGGAGTTCTCAATGCTAAAACAACAGGGCAGAGACCAGGACAGTCACAGGGAACAGCCCTGCCCATAGTGGGCAGGGCAAAGGACCAGAGTTCTGTCACCGTGCTGGAGAATGTCTCTCTAGAGCCTCTAGAGAGGATCTTCAACGATGACCTGGACTTGGGAGGCCCTGAGAAGCAGACCGCACCGAGCCCTCCCAGACTTTGAACTTGCAGCACACTGAAGCTGGTCTGTGAAGAATCTCATGAGACGCTAAGAATTCAAGGCTAGAACTTCGGGTCTCCAAGTACTCAATTGTTGCATAAGAAGCAAGGTCACAGTGAGTTTCACAGCTATCATCTGTCTCAATTCCAAACATCCAGTGCCAGGGGAAATTCAGATCTGACTAAGATCCTGAGGTTTCCCAAGAGAGGTGGGGGACAGGAGGACCACCCACATGTCCAACTGATCTTTCAAGGCCCTGGGAGCTGTATGCTCAGTACCTCTATTCCTTGAACAGAATTCATCCTAGGGAGAGGCTCTGGGACCCTGAGACTGATATCATTGGCTGGTGTACTTTGCCTGGGATGGAATTCCTAGACGGGACATGACCATATGTCATACATTAGCTCACGGTTCCTGCCCAACATGTGCTCCTTATTGAAGGTATGAAGTTGCCTGTGTCCCTGACCTAGGAGCAGGGTGCTGGGCCTCAGCCAAGGTCAAGGGACTAGCTGGATCTTTGGAGAACAATCTGTCTGACTCCCTGGAGTCTGCTGTAGTAGCTGTAGGCCTCTGACTGTGGATGGAGCTGGATTCTGCATATAGTAGGCAGCTTCCAGGTGCTGCCCTCAGCCCGCCCCCACTCTCCATATGGTCTGGGACAAACTACGGACCTGTGTCAAGATCCCATGGGCATGAAGGAGCCATGAGACCAACACACAGATGATAAACTCTGGCCACATGTTGGGAGCTGATCCTTGCTCTGTCCCCTCATGGGCCAATCCAGAAAGGGACTTGAGCACCTCCTGCACAACTGGTGAGCATAGCGAATATTAGAAGCCCTGTCTTTGTCCCCTTACTTTGACCACTGGGTACATACCTCCAGGCTTCCACCTGTCAGTCCTTGCCTGTCCGTCTGAAGTATCAGAGAGAAGACGCAGTCCCAAGACTCAACTCTCAGTCACAAGCTGTAATGCCAATGCCAATTGCCCCCTCCTTTAATGGCACAGCTAAGGTGCTAAACCTATGCGGACTGATTATGTGGTAACTCACCTGAGGACAGGCTCTTGTTTGGTTTTCCCTGCCTCACCTTCCTACCCTACAGTGTTTTGTGAGATCTTGCTGTGGTTTGGACATGGTTTTTCCCTCGAGGGCTCATGTGCCAGAGATGGGTTCTATGGTAATGGTAACAGTGAGGTAGTGTGCCCTTTAAGGGGCAGAGGACAGATGGAAGTGGTTAGGTCATTAGGAGTTCTGCCCCAAGAGATTAACATGTTCTCATGGGATCCCTGATTAGTTTTTAGAAAGGAAGCGAAGGGAAAAGAATGAGCCTAACCCGTGGTGCCCGCCCCCTCTGACTTTCCACCATCTCACCATATATCTCTCCCTCTGCCAAGCACTCCCGCCACGAAGAGGCTCAACCAGGGGTCCTCACTGAAGGCTGGCCTATGGGCTGCCCAGTTTGAGCCAGTCAGCTGACAACCGTGAGAGTTTACAGATGACCCAATCTCGGATGTTCGGCTCTAGCAATGGACTGGGACTAATCTCTTCCTATGCATAGAGTCCTATCCTAGTCTCAGGGTCTGATTCTGGGGGAGCTCATTAAGGTACAGCCTGACATCTCACCATCATGGCATCATCTAGGGAACAGAGGAATGTCCTTCTAGGGCCTCCTTCCCCATGCTGTTGGGTATTGTTAGAAGTAGCACAGGAGTGTGGGTGAACCCTGCGGCAGCCACCAAGCTGTTGTCCTTTCTTCCTGGGAACAGAACTAGAGAGGCATTTTCAGCCTGTCTGATGAAGCATGTGTGAAGTGAGGCATTGTGGAATATTATCTAAGCAAAGATATGTTGTCTTTGTGCTGTGGAATATTACTTTAACTGTGTAAAGCTGTGTTACTTTTTTTATGCAGCATTTGTTTAATGATGTAAGGATGTGTGTTTAGTTATGTAAAGGTGTGTTGCATTTGTTTCGCCTTGCCTACTTATGGCACCTGATTGGACTAATAAAGAGCTGAATGGCCAATAGCCAGGCAGAGAGAGGATAGGTGGGGCTGCTGGGCAGAGAGACTCAATCAGAGGAGAAACCTGGGCTTCAGAGAAGATTGAGAGAAGGGAAGAAGAAAGAAGGGGACGGAGAAAGAAAGGGACACGCCTGGGGCCAGAAGCCAGGCAGCAGCCAGTCAGACATGAGGAGCAGTGAAAGCAAAATATATAGGAGGAAAGAAAAGTAACAAACCCTGGGCTGAAAGGCAAATAAAGAGAAACAGGGTAGTTTAAGTTAAAGGAGCTAGTTAGAATTGAGCCTACGTTAGGCCGAGCATTCAAAATTAGTTAAGTCTCCATATCATGATTTGAGAGCTAGTTGGTGGCACAAAAGGAAAGCCTGGTACAGTGTGGGGTTGGAGAGAAAAATGTCCTCTCCACTCTTGCCTCTTCCAACTCAACAGATGGCGATATCACAGCCCTAGGAAGCCCACATCTGTCAGATGGCAGAGGCATCCACAGGAGCGGCGTGGGCCCTGAGTCCCTAAGGAGGGCCATTGGCTAGTCAAGAACAGCCAGTGTGTGGGAACGTTAAGAGTTAATCATCCCATAGCACTTGCACCATGAGGTCTTGAAGTTCGTTCTGTCCCAGCAGCCAATCTTGATGAGTTCAGAAAGCCTGACCTTTGGTTCTGCCTCTGCCTCTCACCGAGTGTTGTCTGCAGGCTGAGCACTGAACAGGTAAGAAACTGCCGACTCGGGTCACGTGACTGGGTGGTGACTCCAAAGTCTGTTTACTCTCCACAGAGGGGCTCCAGATCTTCCCAATTCAGTCCTCCAGGTTCCTATGTGCCATACCACTGCCAGTGTCTAGGAACTGCCTCTGGGCCTGTCCCTATGATCCCAGGGCATTTGGGGGGCTGAAGCTAGGCTATTGGGAGATGCTTTGGCCAGTCGCCTTACTACCCAGTCTCCTTAGTTCCCACACCCACCATTAGGCCATGGTTCCTGTCCCCATCAAGTCCCAAAGAAACCCAGGAGAAGGCTTGCTCAGCACCTGTGGCCTCTTCTGCCACATCTCACCCAACTCCTACCCTAAACCTCTCCAGCCCGTGGGCTGGGCTTCCCTCCCTCAGTTTCCATTCCTGTATAATCCAGCCATTTCAGTCATGTGTTCTCCTGGGGTCGCTTTTGCTCCTTGGCTCTTCTCTTGATCTGCTTTCTCTCTCTTCCTCTTCTCTTCCTCTCCCACTCTTCCCCTCTCTCTTGGCCCTGTTCAGTTTGGACCCATCCAGATGCCTCTGGCTGTGCTCTCTCTCATAGCTACAATAAAAACCTTCTCCGCAACCATACCTAGGAGCAGTCATGTCCTCATTTTCATTCCATCGCTCAAACTGTCTCTATGTTGCAGAGGCCTGGGCTTCTGGACCCACCTGTTCTGATATCAGGGTCACAACAGTTTCCTGTGACCTAAGAGTTTCTTGCATATCAGTCAGGACCCTGGAAATAAGATTTCGATTGAAAAATGCTGGCTACCCAGGTAGGCAGGGATTTCAGAAAAGCAGCAGGTAATTGCTTAGTATAAGCATAACCTATGTGACATCAGGGATATATTTATTCGACAAATAGTGCTTATCTGCAATTAAAACTTAACTAGGCATTCTGTACCTTATCTGATGGTCCTCCTTCAAGATTTAGTAGGCAAACCAACAGAAGTTACTGGAAAGGCAGATAATGAGCAGGGTCAAGGGTATTGAGAGAGGGTGGTATCACTGCAGGGACAGAGTGGTAGAGGGAAAGTCGACTAAGACTCTGAACCACTGGAGCTGCAGCCAGGACAGACCCTGTCCACTGACGCAGCTCAGGGTAGACCCCGTCCACTGATACAGCCCAGGGTAGACCCCGTCCACTGACGCAGCTCAGGGTAGACCCCGTCCACTGAAAGCTCAGGATAAACCCCATCCACTGACACAACCAGGGTAGACCCATCCACTGACATAGCTCAGGGTAGACCCCGTCCACTGACGCAGCTCAGGGTAGACCCCGCCCACTGACATAGCTCAGGGTAGACCCCGTCCACTGACACAGCTCAAAGCAGAAGAGAAACTAGAGAGAAACATCCTGACCTGATCACCTCCACCAGTATCCCCTGTTGGTTGAATCCAGAGAGCAGGAAGCCTGGGAATACCTTGGGCAGCATTAGGAGAGGCAGAGCCTGGGCTTGGCAGCTCCAGGGGACCAGCTAGTCTGGAAGAGTAAGCTGGCTTGTTCAATCATCCTTGGGTTCTGTCTCCTGATACTCACAGGGGACTAACCCTGTAGGCCAGGTGCAGACAATGAGCGTGGACAGAATTTCAGATGCCACCAGCAGCTGGAGACCCGCCAGAGTCTGCCCATCAAGAGGCCTAGAGTCAAGGTTCGTAGACAATGCCAGATGCCAGAGGACCTCCAGTCCCTCCACAGTCTTGCTTAAGTCACCAGAAGCTGATCTAGTTCTCTGGTTCTATTGTCCTGAGATTTCTAGCACAGCCCCACCCCGACCCCCAGGGCCTGTCTTCTCCCACCCAAGGCCCTGCACTAGCTGCTGTCCACACAGACTGTCCCCACCTCATGAGTCCCTAAACCTTTATCAGGTCCCAGCTGGCGGGCCAGTCCTCTGCCTCTGAGTCCAGAAGAACCTTGTACTAGGCAGCAGAAGGTAAAGAAGAGGTTAATTCTTCTCAGTTTCCTCCTTCTCTCCCAAGCTCAGCATGACTGCCTAGCCCTGACCCTGGCATTCCCAACACCCTCCCTGGGATGCAGCCTAACTCTGGGCATGACTGCAGTGCCCACATGGCCCCGACTTCTCAAGTCTACATTTGTCTCCCTTCCCTCTGCCTTCTGGCTACACCCAACCCCAAGAGGTACCCAAGAACTCCATGGTGCAGAAATAGGAACATCCTACAGCCCACAAGCTGGATTAACCCACTTGTGCCAAGAATTATCTGCAAGATTAGGACAGCCTGTGAGAAAGCATCCAGTCCCCTTCCCTAGCCCTTCCATACTGTCCCCGGTCCTTCCATATCCCTCCTCTCCATCTTCCTCACTTACACCGTTCCTTTTCCCTGCCCCCCATTTCCCTCCATTCACCCTTCTTGTTATCTCCCCTCCTCCCCTCCTCCCACCTCTTTGCCCCCATCCCTCCTTCCATTTGCCTCTGCATCCTGTGGGGTTGGGTAGGAACCCCACTGACACTGACACTGCTTCTGGCTCCCAGTAGGGCTGTGACATTTGACATATGCTTTGAGGATAAAAATAATAATGGCTACATTCATTGGGTGCTAGCCTCAAGTAGTCATTGTCCTGGATGTCCTCATTGGGCCCATGGGCAATAAGGGGCAGGCGGGTGGGGCAAGGGTGGAAGCGCAGAGGAAGTCATTGCATTGACCCAGAGGCCTCTGCATCCCTTGCAATCAACTGGAATCTGCTTCTGTGAGATTGTCTCCAGGCACAGCAGTCCCTGTGCCGGATACCTAGGTCAGAAACCAGGCCACTGGACACTGGGGCCAAGAGATGATCTAAGGCCGTCTGTGGCACAACAGATAGTTGATCCTGCTGGGACAGCAGTGACACTAAATATAGGCCTGGGACCTGAGGGCAGGACATAGAACAGCTGGCCAAATGGCCAGCCAGGAAGGTCCAAGAACAGGTCCTGCACCAATTCCGAGTCAGCTCTGGTCCCTGGAGCCTGACTGACAGCTCTCTTGTATATCAGGACATCAGCCTCTTAAGTATGCCTCAGCTGTCATCATGCCAGGACTTGTGTCCCTGGTCACATGCCCTGCAGGGCCAGGCCAGGAACTATGACAGTGCAGTTTGGAGGGAAGGTTGGCATGGGTGGCATCAAGAAAAGTGTGAGGGAAAGGAGAGTAGGAAGAAGGAGAGAAGAAGAAAGACACTTGAGCATCCCCACTCTGCCATTAGCTGGCTGATCTGGAAGCAGGGAGCCAGAGGCTGGGAAGTGCACATATCACCTCTGCCCTGGGGATGGGGGAAGCAACACAGGTCCTCTTTCCAACCATAGGTCCTTGAACTTTAACTGGGTCATGCTCAAGGCCATGTGTGCACAAGAGGGCAGGAACGCCAGGATGTAGGGCTACAGGGCACGTACGAGCCAACTGAACCTCACTCTGTGATAGTTGTGGAAGAAGGAGCAATAATCTGTCATCCCAGCCTTCAAAAGTAATATTCTAAACAATTACCCTCACTCTTAGCTTCCATTTTCCAAATGGTCAGGGAGCCTTGATTCGACTGCTAATTTGATTCGCTTGCTAATTGCTACAGTTAGGATGTTGATTGTTGCAAGCAGGGGCTCAGCAGCAGGCAGCTGCTCAGATGTTCTCTGAGGCCCTGAGTTCAGGACCAGTTCCGGCTTTGTTCTGTGGCACTGGGGATTGAGTATAGTGGACAAGCCCTCTACTTTCCAATCACTTGTTTAGTCCTGGAAGGTAGAGCCCAGGCTGGCTTTGAATTCGCGATGCTCCTGTCTCAGCTTCTATAGTGTTTGTCTACAAGTGCGCCCCACCACCATCCCCATCACTTACATTCTGAACAGCTGAGTGTGGACCTTCTCTCTATCCTCGGGACTCCCAGTGGCGGAAGGTCTGAGGAATCATACAGAACTTTCCTGAAGGGCTAAGCCCCGGATTAGGCTGGAGGACTTCCTAGTGTGTCAAGGCACCTCACATACTATGTGGCTATAAGTTTGTACATCCCACGTGGGCACGCAGGTGACTACACATGCATGCCTCCCCTCCCCCTCCCCCCAGCACCAGGAGAGAGACAGAGAACTGCTATTTCTAGAAAACAAGGGACTCGGTCAGAGGCTTACTATATCATAGCCTGTCCCTTCACCCCGTCTCATGTATGCTTGAGGCTCCAACTAGCTTTTTGTTTTCTCCTGAAGAATGAAAAATCTATGCTCAAGGTATGTCAAGCTAGGCTTGCTCAGCACTTGTAGGCATGAGTCTCATCGGACCAGAGCCCAGCAAGGCTGAGACCTATTTGGGGCCCCCTGCTGTTCTGAGGAGGACCCCACCTTCGTGATGATCACTGCTGGTTGGCTGTTGGGTCCTTCCACGTTGCTCTCATGCCATTGGTGACCTTCACAGCTGGTTTACAAGCCTTTCCGTGAGCCACCCAGTTATGTAATGGCCACAGGGCCTGGAGAATGCAAGCACTCAGCACTTGTAAGTCTTTATCCTAAAGGGTGAACATGCGCATACATATACTATACATGTATAACATAATAATCACAGGTATGTAATATACATGATACTATGTACTGTGTGTGTATATATAATGTTTAAGGGCATTATATATGTAAATTTTAAATCTTGCAATCTTCCTATAGGCTGTGTGTACTATCATCCCCCCTATTCTGTAAATTAGAAAACCAAGGCTCAGAGAGGTCAAATGAGTTTTTCACACAGCTAGCAAGAGCTGTATCTGGCAGATAACTTCAGGGTTGTGGCTCTGAGGCACTGGGCTTTACAGAGATACCAATAACCATCACCTTACAAATCATTCTGTGCTGGGATCGGCTCCAAGACCGGCTGTGTGGGAAGCAAGGTACAATAGCATTGACGCTCAGATTGTCTGGACTTAAGAGTAGCCCACTGTCATTTACAACATGGACACCCCCAAGTGTTTCTGAGTTGCCAAGGAGGGCAACTTCCAACTTCCCAGATGTGGAAGTTTAGGTTGTCTCTTGGCCTTGCTGTGCAGTCAGGGTCCTGCTCATTTGCTCAGTTCTGTTCTCCAAGTCTTCGGCACAATGGGATTATCTAAAGGTGTTAGGAAAACCCAGCAGAGGACTGGAGTTTAGGCTCCCACCAGGCTGGGCATTCCTCTGACTTTACAGTTTTCCTTCCTCAGAAAGAGGGTGTGGTTCCTTGTGGAATGGAGACTACATGACTGGGGCTCATCATGGCTGGGTCCAGAAGGTCCTCAGAGGGTCCTGCGACTTCGGGATGAAAATACCTCCCTTGTAGCACCAGAAGGGGTCCAAAATGGAAGCCTCTTGCTCCTTCCCTTTCCATGTGCAGAGAATATTCAGCTCACCCTCAGCACATCAAAATCTCTGGCCCTTCCGTAGGTCCCAAGATCACACCCACAACCCAGCATCCACAGCCCAGCAAATCCAGAGTGTTCCACAGAAGGCCATGTCTGTCTGGCACTCCATGGTGGGTGCCACATCTCTGGCCCCTTAGGGGCACAAGTTTGAGGGTAGAAGCTGAAACCCTCAGCAGCCGCCCTAATGCTGACTGTCCCTGCAGAGGTGCCAAATGAGTGACAGCTGCATATTTAGAACTTGGTCCCTGCAAGCATGGCTCCATGGTGGCTGGCTAGATCACTGCCTTCCTGCCCTCCCCCTGCTGAGTTATACAGGAGCTTCAGCGGATGTTCCCATGTTGCTAAGCAGTGATGGAAGGAGCTGCTGTGTCCAACAGGACCAGTAGGGTCCCACGCAGCCTACCTAGTCCCAGGGGAAGGAGCTTCACATTTTGCTCTTGCTTGGGGCCCTTGCTCCAGCTGGTGAGCAAGAGAGCTCTGCTTGGAACGTTTTATATGTGTGGGAAACCTGTTCCCAGCAGCTAGCCCAGGCCTGTGGGCTGCTCTGGGTTTAATTTTGTCCTTGAGTTCCCCAGGGTGGCTTAGGCACCATGAGATTAACCTCACAGGGGGCCAAGTTACTTGGCCAGCTGAAAGAACCAGCAGCCCCTGAAATAACTCGTCCCAGGCTCCCTGAAAGCCTTAGCCCCCTGATCCCTGAGCAGCGGAAGATGACTTCTCTTTTGCAGGTGGCTGTGGCCCACACCATTGCCTGCTCAGTCCTGGGGGGGCAACTTGAGTTCTGAGATCTTGTTAAATCCCCCAACAGTCAAGGGGGGATTATCTTACCCCTTCTCTCAAAAGACGAGGCTGCAGCTGGTCTAGGGTTATCTTCTCCCAGGGCCCACGTTGGAAACTGAGAGTGAAGTGGGCTTTTTCCCCAGCAGGGTGGTCATGTCTGTGTAAGGCTAGTTCAGTACGTTCCTGAGCAGCTCACAGGGGTGGGGGAGGCACCATATTGTTACTTTGGCAGTCCATCAGCAGGGAAAGTGGGCTCCCTCTCTGGCGTTCCCCTTGACCTCTGAGGACCCTGGTGCTTCCTCCTTCAAACCCTCTCACAGTGCCCTCTCCTCTCTTCCAGGACCAAGCCTTTGCTCTTTCCTGATCTCCCTTCTAAACATGTTTAAAGCCAGGCTTGGGCCCTTGTTTGCTTCTCCTCCTCTTGATTATATAAAACCAAAATAAATTTCTATCGAGGTAGCGAGAGCTGAGCCAGGACATCAGGCTACTGGGTGCTTAATTTAGCTGTGATGTTCCACTCTGGGGCCAACTTCATCCTGGAGCCTTGGCACTGTCACAGTCCGGTTCTCATGGCCCCTGGCTGGCTCTTCTTCCCTGTACGGTGGCTCCCTCCATCCTTCCTGGAATAGGGGTCACTGGCAGAAAAAAGGGGGGATGGGTCCAGCAGGAGAAATCCCATGTTGCACAGGGGGTCCTGGGGCCTTCTAGAGGCCCTTCCTTCTGCTCTTCTACAGGCTGACTCCTCTATGGTTCCTGTATCCTGTTCCCATTCCATCCCCTTATGTGATCTGAATGATGGTTGCTAGAGCTACTCCTGGATCTTACTTGATGTTGGGGACCATGGAATGCTCTAGAAATCACTAGTCCGGACCGTCGGATACTCAGTATGATTACTCATCAGAGATAAAGTTTAAAATGGCTACCTAGAACCATTAATGCCCACAGAAATCGCTAATACTCAGATGTGAAAGCCCACAGGCTGGATGGGGTACGGAGTGACAGGAACCATGACCAGCACTTAGGGCTACAAGTCAGCTGAGCGCCAGAGCCCTGGGATGGGAGATCAGAGAGGCAGTAGTCAGGCCCTGCCCCAGCGTTCTTCTGTCTGTTGGGCTGTACTGCCTGTCTTCCATATTGAGTCAGGCCTATGTCTCTGGAGTGTCTCTACTGTAGGACACTGGCATCTGAGCCCACAGACCGCAGTTTTCAGTGTGTGCATTATTCTGCCTTTCTTTGCTGAGTGAACCCAGTGGAGTCCCAACAGCTCCCTGGGTCTCAACTGGGAAACAAGGGCTCTGGGCACAGCATCCAAGAGCCCTGGTTGGAAAGGTTTCAACACCTGTGAGACTAGGGAGCTTCTGCTCTGTTAAGGACTGTGACATGATTGGGAATGACATCTACCATGACCTGGCAAAGAAAGTGAAATTGAATCCTGGTTTTTGCTAGTTTGTCTTTTTGAGACAGGCTGTTTTTTTCTGCAGCCTGCACCTTTACCGGCTGAGCCATCTTGATGACCCAACACATCGCATACACAGACGAAACTCAAAAGCAAAGAAAAACCTCCCAAGCTTGAAGCTGGTTTTTCAGTAGATAGTTGAAGTTGGTCCTGCATATTAGAAGGCCCAGACTTCAGAGACATGAAAATACCTTCTCATTTCATCCCATGGTTTTGGATTTTTGTTGTTGTTGGGTTTTTTGTTTTTGTTTTAGATAGGGTCTCACTCAGTACACCTGGCAGTCCTGGAACTCACTCTGTAGACCAGCCTGCCTTTTAACTCATAAAGATCCACCTGACCCTGCCTCTGGGGCACTGGGATTAAAGGTACGTGCCACCACACCTGGCCCGTCTTATGATTTTGAGGGTCAGGCTGTGTGTGAAAGGTCAGCCTAGGTGTGTAATTGGCTGGGGCACCTGTCGGTGATGGAGAAGGGCCCACTGTTAAAACAGGTCCCCACTCACTGTCTGCAGCCACCATCTTCCCTGTCCACTCTTCTCCCTCAGTGGCTCTTCTGCGTGGGCCCCTGATTGTGGCACACAAGGGACATTCTCACAACATGGCAACTACAGATTGTCGTCTCCAGGTGCCATGTCTTCTGTCTCCTATTGCTAAGTACATGGCAAAGGACACAGGAAATCCAAAGGAGAAGAGGGAACGGCCTCCTGCTTAGCATACCTATTCCAGAAATGGAGATACTCTTTCCCAGACCTGGGGGTAGTAGGTCCCTTCTGTGACTGACCCTGTCCAGAGTGGCCTGTTGCTGTGTGCTCACTGGTCTCTTGGCTTAGGCTCTGCCCTGTGTCCTTGGCTCCACCCCACAGCATCCAATTCTGGGTAGCTGGTGTTTCCAAAT
Organism: Ellobius talpinus; assembly: GCA_001685095.1. Classification (NCBI taxonomy): domain Eukaryota; kingdom Metazoa; phylum Chordata; class Mammalia; order Rodentia; family Cricetidae; genus Ellobius; species Ellobius talpinus. The sequence goes on along the minus strand of LOJH01015695.1, from coordinate 7,548 downwards.
GTTAGTCTAGGCCACCTGCTGCATGCCTAACACCAAGCCTTGATTTTTCTCAAGGATCTTACGTAGAACCCTTTATGTACCCTCCCTCATCCGGTCCTTCTTCCTGCCTCCCTCTTTGGTCTCTTCTTACACATCCTTTCCCTCTCCCTGGCTTTTTATTCTCTTTCCCAATTCTGTGTCTCTTTGTGTTCCCTCTATGTCTTGTCTTCCTGCATCTCCCTCCTCTCTAGCTCCCGCCTGGGTAGTTCTAGAAACATACCCATATATGGCCTCCATGTCAAGGATCACAAATGATGACATCACGTGAGGGCCGAAGCCTGAGATGCTCTCTGAAGCAGGAGCCTGTCTCCTGTGCCCCCAGAGGAGCAGAAGGCGGGACCACAGCTTCCTCGGTGCAATCTTTGGAAGGGAAATCTGAGAGTCATAACATCTTATAGCTTGGCTTGCCATCACGGTCATGCGGTGGGCCCGAAATAAACTCCCTGCTTCAAAGGAAAGTGTTTCAGAACGGCCTGGCCCAGCAGCTGGAAGCTCAGGGCCAGCACAGGAGGCAAACTCAGGGAGCATGTTCTGAGTTCAGACAGTCAAGAAAATCTTTGTTTCCTAGACCTGTGTCCCTGCCACAGAACCTCCCAGGTAATGCATGCTTTCGGCTTGGTCACAGGCACTTTCAAAAGAATCGCTGGGCGGGCTGGGACCTGCAGCTTCAGGAGTCCCCGAGACCTGTAGCCAAACTGTGCCCATGCCTCTCCCTCTGCCCCTTCTCTCCAGCTCTGCACACACTGGAGACTTTGGGTCTGGTGGCGGGGAACCAGCACTCTGCATGCACGATAGCTATTCTTCCGGAGGACTCCAGCTTAGAATGTCACTCTGTTGGGTGCTTCTAAACATGGATGTGTGAGAGGAGTAAGCAGCAATGCTATTTATTGGTGGGTCCACAGGGTCTCTGGTAATGTCTGTGTTAGATAGGTGGCTTCTGAAAATGCTTCTAGGCTGAGATAATGAGAGATGTGTCCCTGCAAGGGGACTCAGGGTCTGCTGCATGAAGAGGGCTGTGAAGCTGGTGACAGCCCAGGTGCCGTGCATTCTGCATGCCCTTTCTGGAGGTTAGGAGAGGGTGTGGAATGAGAAATGTTACCTAGATGAGACAAAACAAACTATGAGATGCAGGGATGCAAAAATATCATGCATACCATGCACACACGCCGTATGTGAGGAGGCAATGGTCTTGGAAAGGACAGATGGAATGTCATCACTGTGAGCAAGGGGTCTCTGGGTGGAGGAACGGCTGGAACAAAGGGAGATGGGACTTGGGAAGGATGGGGCTGCTGAGGGATAGACTCCCCGGGCTGGGAGGGAGAAGTGAAGCCCCTGTGGGGGCTGGAGGGAGGAGCGCTCATTCCAGGACCGAGGAGAGATGGAACATACTTGAAAAGCGTATGAGCAGAGGGGAGGCAGGTGGGGTTTTATCTCAGGCTACATCTTGTGAAGCCAGGGATGTGGGCTGACATGAACAGGCTGCTTATATCAAGGGACAGGAGAGCTGTGATAAAGCCCTGCTTGGGGCAGGAAAACTGTCCTGCAAGGAGTCCTGTGAGGCAAGGTTTGAGGGAATTCAGAAGGGCTTAGGCAGGCTGCCAGACCAGCCCCCAGCAACAGCCTGACTGACCTTAGCCATACTGGTTGTTATCCCATTCTCATGCAAAACATGGGCACATACCCACCAGAAGGAACCATCTCGTATTTCTGGTCCCTTTGGGCACACGTAGGCCACACCTGGTATGTACTGGTCACCAACATCGGGAGCCTCAAGGCAGTAATTGGGAGTGTTGTCTTCTTCTGTTGGACGAGGGCCTGGAAGGAGTTACTAATGGAGAACGATGCAGCCCATGTTAGCTGGCATTCCTCAAAGACTTAATATTAGTGAATTATTTCCCTGACCCCTCAAGACCGCAATGAGCATGAAACGACCATTAACTCTCCTTTACAAAATTTGGAAGCTGAGGCTATGAGGGGACTGTCAGAGGTCCTGTCTGAGGCTGGGCGGCGATGAGGTGCTGGAACTAGGAATCAAGCCTAGGCTTCAGGACCTCAGGCGCACGTGCCCACAGCTGCAGCTCCCACAGCTCTCAGCCTGGCACTGTGGTGGTTGGCACCTCTGTGGACCCATGGCATCTTCATGGCATCATTAGGTACCAGGTGTTGCCCAGACTAGATCTAAGGGTCTTCCTGAAGGAGACACAGAACTGTCTCCAGTCTGTCCCCTGGCCTCCCTCTTCTGAGCTGCAGAGGCCCTGGCAGCCTGAAGCGGGAGGAGTAGCCAACCTTGCCACCCACCACCATTGCTTCAGGCTGCTGGCAGATGGCAGGGCTTGGTATTTCTAGAGACAGGGCAGAAACTGGGTCAGCCCTGTGGACTGAGCCATACTGATGTGTCTGGATACAATGGGAGGATAGAGCCTGGGACACCTGCCAGGCCCTGCAGGGCCTGGAGGCAGGGGAGGGGCCCTCCACCCTGTCTAAAACAAAGGTGACCTCCTGGCCCTGCAAAGGCAGCAGCTTAGGGGCTGGGGAAGAAGAGGGCACGCAGGCTCCCTGGAGTCCTGTTAGTTGTTGCTCTCAGGCAACGCCTCAGGTGGCCTTGAGCTCTGGGAGGAACTGATTCCTTAGAACACAGTATTTGCCACAAAACTTAGAAAAGTAATTTTTTTCTTTCTGCTCCCCCACCCGCACCCTTTGCACTCACCCTCTTTCTTACTGTTTTTTATGAGGTGGTTTTAATCAATGGACCCCAGACCTGGAATAAATAATCAATGGCTTGTTAGGATTCCAGATGGCTTGAGAGAGATTCACAAGGCATTGGACAAGCAAAGGGAAGGCAGGGTGCTCCACTCCAGATAGAGCCTCAGTTTCCCCTTTCTGCACAATAAGTCTCTGATCAGGTAGTAGAGTGAGGGCAGAGCCAACTTTAGACAAGATCAACTCCCATTGGGTGACCTCTCTGGGCCTCAGTTTCCCCTCTATACATAGGAAGAAGAGAGCTGTGTGGTGATGTTGACTGCACCCCAAACCTGAGCTGATCATAGCACCCTCTCCCCCACACAAACACTGACCAAGCCTCAGAATCCCCAAAGCCTTGATACCCCAAAGTCACAAGCTGTGACCAAGTCTGAGACTAGCAGCTGAGTCAGCTGTGCTTAGAAGCTGTGAGGCCTGTTCCCTGTGCTTTTCCTGGAGAGACACCAACAAATGTCTGCTCAGCCCAGATAGACCTCCAACAACAGACCAAAGCACAACTCCACCCAAAGCCAGCTTGGCCAACCAGTGAGTCATTTACAGAGCATGGGTGCAAGGCAGATTGAGTTGACATCTCAGGTGAGGGTCATTATGAGGGATGGTCAACAAGCTGGATATGGAAGGTCCCTTGCAAGTGATCCCTGCTCTTCTGTTGAAGATGACCAAACAGTTGTTATGTTGTGACAATAGAGGTCTATAAAGAGGCTCTGACACCAGAGACCCTTAGCCCTGTCCCTTGCTGTGGTGGCTTAAATGATAAATGTCCACATAGGTTTATGAATTTGGAGACTTGGTCCCTGGTTGGTGACCCCGTTTGGGGTGGGGCAGGCTGTGGGGAAGTGCAGCTGGATTGAAGGAAGTACACCTCAGGGGTGGGCTTTGAGAGTTCCTAGCCCTACTTCCAGTTTGCAGTTCCAGTTTACCTCAGCAACAGAAAAACCGCTACTGCGCTTGCCAAAGGCTCACCCTGGGGCCTTGACCTGGGTCTAACCTTAGCTAGGGCAGCGACAAAGATCCAGAAGGGTAAGGTGAAGAGTCGCTCATAGGCATTCAGGGCCAGAGAGGAGGCTTATGAAGAAACAGGCAGCTAGATGTGCCCTTGGCCACTCATGTCCTGGGTCTCAGTCCCCCTCTCTGTACAGTAGGAAGGGGACACTCCTCAGGGCTGCTCTGGTTTGCACCTCTGTTATTGTGTTAAAGACACCGACTGAAAGCATGTTGGTGTTCTGTTGGGAGGGTTTGTTTGGCTTATGCTTCCACACCGCAGTCCAGCATCTAAGGAAGTTAGGGCAGGAGCCCAGAGCAGGAACCCAGCGACAGGAACTGAGGAACACTGTTGGCCAGCTTGCTCTGCCCTGACTTCCTCAGCTTGCTTTCCTATACAGTCCAAACCCCCTTGTCCAGGGGTGGCACTACCCAAAGTGGTCTAGGTCTTCCTTCATCAATTCAATGCCCACAGTCCGATCTGATGGAGGCATTTCCTCAATTGAGAGTCATAAACTTACCAGCACAGGTACTGAGGTTAAAGGATTCTGCTCAGGACAGTAGTTGAGCACAATTCACGGTCCACAGCCACAAGTGTTGTTTTTCCTGTTTAGATTTCAGAGCATGAGGACCAGGCAAGGAGAGCAGGTCTCCAGTCTCCCGTGAGCCTCTGCTGGAGAATGAGGTGGTTTGAGAGTGGGAGAAACATTGCAAAGAATAAGACTGTATATAAGGAGTGGGATAGGACAAGAAACAACCTCTAACTCCCCACCTCCTTCTCCGTCTCAGGCTAGCCCAAGCAGACTGTTTTTACAATCACCTGAGGCTAAGGGTCTCGGAACATGGGGGTCCCTAAAACTCTCACAATAAATTAACAGATACTATGTATGTATCAATGTTACATACAGAGTTATTCTTAGGTATCTTCCGGCATGTGCTCCTGGAATGTGTAGATAGCAAAATTAGAGATGCTTAAGACTTCTAGGGAAGATATATAGTATCCACATAGAGTGTGAGCACATTCTCTTGTCCTCATAGGAGCCATCACTGGATTACCGGAGCCCCCTGCGTAGGTAGTTGTTACACTGTATTGTTTAGGGAATAACTACAGGAATAATATCTATACATGTTCAAGGAATAATGTCTACAGGTGCTCACCATTACTTAAACTTTTTTTGATATTTTAAACTTCACTTAGTTGAATTCACAGATGCCGCACTTCACTTAGTTGAATTCACAGATGCCGAATGTAGATTCAGAAAGATGACTGTACATATACACATACATATATGTATATAATATAGTATATATTACATGAAGGATTATATTATATGATTCAACTACAAACACATTTGTGTCTTAGAGTTTATTATATATGCACGTATAGTATACACTTATAGACAAGCTTTTCAAAATACAAAGTCTTTATTCTTAACCCCAGTCTCTCCTAAAGCCTTGAAAGGTATCGGGAGGGGTGCTGGAGAGATGACTTAGTGAGAAAAATGCTTACTACACAACCATTAGGATTGGAGCTGGGATGGCAGCTGTCTGTAATCTCAGCACAAAGGAGGCAGAGACGGGATCCCTGGGGCAAGTCAATTAGCTCTGAGTTCATCTAGAGACCCTGTTTCAATAAGTTAAATAGAGACAACCTATGCCCCCTTCAGGCTTACATGCAAACACACAGGTTCACCTCACCTATACCCCCCCACGGCTGCCCTTAGCTATGTGAATCAGAAGTCTGGGTCTGGTGTAAAGCAATATGCAGTCTTCTAGTTCTGTTGTTGTCACTGCCTCTCTGGGTGTTTTTCAGTTTCCCCATTGTCAGTCAGAAAAACAACACCCCTACTACGGTCTCGTGATGTGGTTCAATCAGCAACAAACACAAAGGGGCACATGGTGGCAAGGGAGCCTTCTCTTTAGCTGGCAGGACAGCTCTGAGGTGATACCTGGCTCCAAGCCATAGCCTTGCTCAGGAGCACAGTGCAGCAGCCCGCCCTCCCACACTCATGCTCCAGTGGATATGTGACCCCAAAATGAAAGCCACACACGGTGCTTGCCATGTGCCTTGCACCCTTACGTAACTCGAGAACCCCCTCAGAGTCCCCGTGTCACCTTGTACAGAATGCAGCTGGGACTGGGAGGAGAAGGGAGGCCAGGCAGGTGGTCCCCCAAGGTCTAGAGCAACTAGAGGGTAGAAGGGCTGGGGGATTTGGGAGGAGTGGACACCAGCCCTGTATCAGGTTGGACGAGGGTAGACATGGAGTACCCCTACCCCAGCTCTGACGAGATCTCGCCATGACACATGCTCAGCTCAGGATCTGACAGCTGCCCTTTTCACAAGAGAAGAAGGCAGGCTTGGGGCTCCTTTCACTTGGTCCTCCCTCATTTTAAATGGAGGAGAGCCAGAAAGAAGGGAAAACTGTCAGATGGCCCTTCTGAAAACTGCAAGGGCAGGTCCTGAACGGACAGGAACAGGTGGAGGCTGCCTCCAGGGAGATGAAAATCATATTCAGATTTTCCAGGCCCTAGATGTCTGTCAGATGATGTTCTCCACATTTGCAATAATATCATGCATCCTGCAAACACAGCTACAGGCCAAGGCTGTTTTTTTAGCATCTACTTCAGCAGGATGAGGCCTGCTGACGGGTAGGCTGCAATCCCTGACACTGCCAGCAGATGGCAGGGCAAGGCTAGAGCATGTGGCGAGGGATCCCCAGTCAAGCAATCAGCCGGTGGTCCAGGGAATTAAACCTTATTCTGGTTCTACTGTTTATTATCCTGCACTTATTAAATACCCACTGTATGCCTGACCTTCGGTTAGGTTCTGGAGTCTGGACAGGAATGTGAAACAGTTTTATGGATGCTATAGGCTGGTATGTCCAACGCAAGCAGTCCAGACAGAAACCTCTTCCATGAACGCAGCGTGCCTCCCCTCACACCTGACCCCAGATCCCTGGCCAGAGGGGCTGGGTGCAAGAGGATGACTGCCAGGCCCACTCTGCCGTTTCTTCAAAGGATGCCCAGAGCATTATCTCCTCCCACTGTGACCCCCCCCACACCACACACAGTCACACACAGGAGGCCCAAGGACAAGCGGGAAAGAAGGCCCATCGTTCAGTGCTGTCTTAGTCCTCATCACAGTCCAGATGGGGTCCACACTTGGCCCAATTCACAGACTGGGAACTGAGGCCCAGCTGAAAGAGCACTGCAGGCTCCTAATGCGAGTCCTCCAGAGAGCCACCCCACCACCTCACAGAGGCCACCGGGGAGGGGACCCTGGCACTCAATATGCAGGACACCTCAGAGGGCAGGAGAGGCCTGAGCGAGGCCTAACTCTCCTGGGTCAAGCCTGCATGCGGGATGACCAGCTCTGGACCACCGCTGCATGCCTTGGGCTTGGCCAGTGAGGACCCATGGATCCACCCTCCCTGGGAAATGACTGTTCCTATCCTAGGTGGCCTCCCAGTGGGTCTTGGACTCAGGCCTGGGGCAGGGGATGGCCCACCTGCTCAGAACACACATGTGGGCTTGTTGATCTGATTGTCAGTCTGGAATTTCCAGGAGGAGCATTTGGTCTGAGGTTGGAGGACCAAGGTTTCAATCCCAGTTTCCCTCTCTCTCTCCCTCTCCCTCCCCCTTCCCCTCCCTCCTTCTTTCCACTCTGAACCTTAACTGCTTCATCTGTGATACAACGTGAATGACACGGGGTATCAAGTTCCAGTTAACTGTGTGGGGGGGAGGGGGAGGGAGAGGGAGAAAGAGAGA
>LOJH01015694.1:28870-42742 GCA_001685095.1 Ellobius talpinus | reverse complement strand
ACCCTGACTGCTCTTTGGACTGGAGAGGGAGGGCGAGGGGGAGTGAAATGGGAGGAGGTCGAAATTTTTAATAAAAAAATTAAAAAACCTTACTTGTTCCTCTTTTCTTTTGTGGAAATAAATAAGGCAATAGGAAAAGTAAACCAACAAAGATGTATTCTTATCCACAATATACAGGGCCACAGATACACATCATTTATAAAACCCTCAGAAACAGGTTGGGTGTGTACATGTACATCCTAATCTTCTTAGTTTAGGAACTAAGGAAAATATGAACTTATTCTCAGTTGTCTGTATCTGCTGCAAAGGAATCTGATTTGACGCTTCTTTTTCTGAGATATTTTTTTAAAGACACATTGTACTGCAAATCAGGAAGCTAAAGGACTGAGGGAGAATGAACGGCTTCCATTCAACAGCGATGGCTTAGCTCTTTTGTATTTTCATACAGTCAATAATTTATAAATAACAGTTTATTATAATATGTTTCTCAAGAAATAGGATTGACAGTATTTAGTTTTAGCATACAAATTTTAGCTTGGTTAAAACTCTTAATTTGATAGTAATATCTTCTCAATATGACATTTCAAAACTGTAATCTCTGGTAACAGGGTAGATGCTATAGCAGTATGTTTCCAACCAAGGTTTTCTGGTAAGCTCAGAGCATCCAGAAGTATGTTACGTATCTTCACTGAGAGGCCATGCTCGTATCTACTTTGCATAAGCTAAGCTGTAGAAAAAGACTATGAGATCACACCAGATTGCATTTATGTTGAAAAGTTTATAAACTAATGTCTGTGTTATGGTGAAACCACTATCAATCAGGGCACTTCTGAAGGCACTTTTGAGTCGCAATCAGACACATGTTATCTTGTGGCAGCAGCAATGCCATGCACTCCTATGGGATGCTGCGGCTTCAATCAGCTTTACAGTCTATTCTAACAGGACTATGAATCAGTCAGGAAGAACTGATTTTCCTTTTACTAAGAAGAAAACAAGTTAAAATAGATAAACATGTCAGTTAATAATCCTGTGGTTGGGTTGGAATGGAACTCGGACAGAAGTGTGAAAGTCCTGCGTCCACTTGCTAGAATATCTAGTCTGGGGTTCCGAAGGCCATGAAGCACCTACTTTTCTTCACCAGTAAGCTCTGTAAACCTAAACCAAGAGCCAGGATCTGGTTAGGTTGTGTCCTTGTCTGGCCAAGGTGAGCAGCTCCAGTCAATATGAAGTGTGAGAATCTCACAGCTTTCACTCACATCTGAAAGCGCTGTGGAAGGGAACACAGAGCCTCTGAGTTCTCAGGCTGGTTGCAGGATTTTAAAAGGTGAGCTTCCTTCTTACTTTGTACGCTTTCTCCAAAGACAACGTGAATTCAAGGGCCTGTCATTAGCAGGAACCCACAGCACCAAGACTTGTTCTTACTGCTGCTCTTGATCAGCAAACAGATGCCTTCAAATTTCCCTCATTTTACTTAACACTACTACGAGGGAAAGGGATGAATTCATATCATTCAGGACGTGTTTACAATAGTTTAAAATATTAAGAATCTTTGGAAAGTTAATCCTGAAAGTTTTTTTCTGTTTTATTTTCTGGGTAAATTAATTCAGACTACTGAAAGATGAGCAACATTTATCTAATTTTTCTTCTGAGTTTTGTTACTGATTGAATAGACTAACATCTAAAGAAAATTTTTAAGAAGTGAAAACTACCAGACTAATGATCAAAGTAAAATGTTATATAGATTGATTTAAATTATAGCAGTAATGGACAAAATTTGTACATATGATCTAATTAGAATAGTGTTCAAATATTGACAATTTCGGTTGTTAATGCATCAGTGTGCATCCTAGGAAAGGTAACTGATATGGCTGAGAGATAATACGAGATGACATTCTAGAAATGTTGTAATGGATTTTTCTAAGGAGTTGTAATGAACGAATCGACCTTTTAGGAGGTGAAAAATTCAGCATCCATTCACGATCAGATGCTTTCCTCCTCAGGTGATCACCTCAGGTACTCAGGTGTCAGGAAAACAGAGTACCAAGAGTCATAAACTGCCAAGCAGTGACTCAACAGGAAAATGTCCCCACTGCGCATGGTCTCTAAAGCTCTTGAACAATTGGCTGGCTTGGTTTGCAAGAACATTAGGTATGGGTCATGAGAAGTCAACTGTAGCAGCAGCATCAGGATAATTCAATGACAGGAAAGGTGAGAAAGAATTTCAGAGCTAGAAAGTAAGTTTCCCAGAAATAACAATGAACAGGGTGGATGAGTTTCTTTAGAAAAAAGGCCTAATTCATCAATTAAAAATGCTACTGAACAAAAATGACAGAACTCATCAGAGTTAAAATTTCTTTTCAATTTTACATAATCTGGAACCACTAGAGACATATTTAATTTGCCATTTTGGAACAAAACTTCAATGTCAGCTTGCAAGATGCTGAAATATTTTTACTGTTCTAGTTGCTGTGTGAGGGAGACAGCAAACACAGGTGGGGCCCATAAAGACAGGGAGACGAATCTTGGAGATGTCATGCCACATCCTCATCAAGGAGCCGCACAAGGGCACAGTGTTCCACCTGTACTGTGCGGCCTCCAGTGACCGCGGGGAACCCAACATGACTGTGCCTAGGCCAATACCACCCCAGAAAAAGCTAAGATTAGTGAACTAAAATGATTATTGGTAATCACCTGCATTAATTGCTTAGTGTTCGTTATTGCTTGACAGGAAATGAGTCGCTTTGCTATTGGGCACTGGCATCTGGGAAGAGGCCGGCTTTGACGATGGCTTCTGACGTCTGTTTGCCTCAGCACTTTTGTGGGAAAGTTTAGTAGGGAGCCTCACACCATTATAAATCAAGATACAGGGAAATTGCAAGAGAAGAAGACTAAGACAATGTTATGAATGGCAGGTAGGTGGACAGTCAACCTGAACAGGTACCTGCAAATGTCCAGCACCTACTTTCCCTGAGATGGAGCCTGCGAAGAAAGCCATCAGAAAGACCACAGGCCATTTTGTGTGGCTGAACTCCCAGTTTTAGTCCACAGAAAGAATGGGAAATGGGAAACTGCTATTTTAGAGTTCAGTTACAAAGCCACTAAATCCTAAAAGTCTCATACCAGCATTGGCTAAGTTTTGATTTTATGTGGTATATATCTTAGGGAACATATATGGCCTATGTTTATAGCTTTATAGCTTAAGGCAAAGTGAAGTTGTAGCTGGAAAATAATCCACATGTGAAATAAAACCATCCTGCTCAGCTCTCGCAGACCCAAGTCAACTCAAGCATGGGTACCTGACTTGCCTGGACTCCTCTCCTCCTCCAGAGCCCACCACCTGACCGGCTCCAGCTCCCGGGAAAACTGCAGAACCCTTATTCTTCTAGCAATGTTGTCACCATCTTGGAAGTACCTGAGTCCATCATTGGACTTGGCATTCGTCTCTGCAATCTGCTGTTCTGAGCACACGACAGAAGCACGCACAGAAACAACAAAGAGCTTTGTGGAAGGGTATCGGTGCTGTTCTTCTCCATCTGGGACACACCTGGACTGAGACTGAGTGACAGCATGCAATGGCACTTGATGAAGCCTGTTGCTCAACTGATGACCGCAAATGCTAGCTCTCCTGCTCAGGAGCAGAAAGCACCTCTGGGCTGTGCAGGGCCCGTGTGGCTTTAGTCCTGACATCACGGTTTCTTCTGAAGGGGCATGGCATCTTATGTGTCTCACCTAGGCATATTCAGACCCGCTGCTGCTGAACAGGCCCATAGCCTGCATGTGCGACTAGGGTTCAAGTCCCCAGAGACCTCCCTTCTTCTCATCCCTATGCTGAACTCTTAACAGCGCTGGAGCAAGAGTCAGATACTGATGTCATCTGCCATATGGTACTCTGAAATTACAGATGCTCAGAGGCCTGAAACCACAGCCTTAGAGCAAGCTGTGTCTGGGCTACTGAAGCCATAGTAGCACCTCCTCCACTACAGTCTTCCTTCACTCCAGGCTATTAGATTTCAGCACATCCACTCTGGATCCACCAGCATTTTGGCTCCTCCCCTTTCCAGGTTACCCAGTTACATCTTGGATCCTCTTCCAATTGAGGTTTCTCCTCCAGCTAGGCCTCTTACCCTCACTGACCTTCCCCAAACATGGATTCTCTTCAGTTGTGTCTCCTTCCCATCACAGAAGCAGTGCTGGCTTCTCTACATGCTGGATATTTTAGCAAATAAATTTTTCAAAAATATTTTTGGTTAATGTATGCTTTAAAAACACCTTTAAATTTTATTTCCTTACTTATTTCTTACACTTCTGGAGATAAAGCCAAAGCCTTGCCCATACTAGGGGATTCTTCTAGTTCTCTTCTCTCTTTCAAGACAGGGTCTTGCTATGTAGTCCTGGCTGGCCTAGAAATTGCTATATAGACAGACCGGCCTTGAATTCAGAGACCCATTGGTATCTTAAATGTCTTCACCCTGCCTGGCCTTTAAGGCAATAAATTGTCATGTAAAATAACTGCAATGGTTTCGAATAAATCTCCTTACATTGAAAGGCAGCATCCCTTTTTTTTTTAAAGGGAGAAAAACAAAAGTCAGAAATTTAGCCCTCAGTGTTGTGTCTAAGGTCTCTCAAAAGTGGAGAAAAGAAAGAAATGAAAAAAAAGGCTCTTGATAAAAACAACTGATCTTCCATTTTAACACCAGTTACTGTGTAATCTTTAATGAGGAATTTACTTGGAGTTTTCAAAGAATTTGAGTGTTAAAATCTTCTTTCCTTCAAAATAAAGGGAAAGATATTTATCAACAGTGACAACAGGCTTTATAAAAGCATCAAACCCAGCCCTTTATTAAAACCTGTCATTTTAGCAAAATACAATCACAGTTTTTTCTTTGTGGTCTGTGGTGGTTTGAATAAGAGGCTCGTCTCTTTGAATGTTCAGTCATCACAGAGAGGCACTACTTGGGATGGATTGGACGGAGTGGCCTTGTTGGAGGAAGTGTGTCACTAGAGTGGGCTTTGAGGTTTTGTAAGCTCAAGTCAGACCTGGTCTCTCTTCCTGCTGCCTGTGGATCTGGATGTAGGACTCTTAGCTACTTCTCCAATACCATGTCTGCTTGCATGCTGCCATGCTCCCCACCATGATGATGATGGACTAAAGCTTCAGCCACCTCAGAAACTGTAAGCAAGCTCCAACTGAATATTCTCCTTTTTCCATCCATGCCACTCCAACTTAAGACTCTTATACACCCCGTGTCATCTAATCTACCAGTCTTTGATAAATGTGGTCTTCGGTTCTCCTTTCTTACACAGGGAACTTAAGGTGATACTCTCACAGCTAGCCTCCAGAAAAGCGCACAGACCTGCCCGCTAGTCTGAAGATGCTTCTCTCTCATGGCTAGCCTCTAGAAAAGCCCACAGACCTGCCTGCTAGTTTGATCCTATCACTTATCAATGAAAGCAAGTTTGCCTGTATGTTGGTGTTTCTCAGACTCCTTTAATCACAGCAGTAACACCTTTCTGCCACGCATCTAGTCATGAAGTCCCCTCCTTTAGACATGGAATGGCTCCCTACTGTACTGCTTCCATCAAAGCTGAGACCATTTAAAACAGACCCAAGGTGTTCTTCTGCCAGTACTCCCCTCCTAGGCTCTGCAGTTCTATGTGATCTTACAGTCTCCATGCGGGCATCCAATCTGCTTACAATGTTTTAAGGATCAAGTCCTTGATCCAACTCAGTTCCCGCTCAATTCAGTATCATCAGGCCCATGAAGACTTCCTGACATGCCATCTACATTGTAAGATATGATTTTAAGAACAAAAAATATATAGAAAGACAATAAGCCATAAGCACAGTCAATAAATAGATAAAAGCTTGAACATATATTTTGAATTTAAGACTATAGGAAAACACTAATGTTTAGAGTACATAAAACAGATTTATATTAAAAGAACAAAATAACATTAAAAATATGAAAAAATAAAAAAATTAAATCCAAACTTCAATAAACAAAGAATTTAGATTTAGGAAAAACAAACAAAGAAAAAAACAAAACAAAACCAACTAAAATGGCAAAGGTCAGACCATAACAAACCTTAGACCATTAATGTCTCAACTAAGAGGATCTAGAGAAAAGCATGGCATTCTCCTGATCTGTGACTCTACTTTCTACTGTGTCAATTATCCCTGCAGTTCAGAAATACTAAATGGGAAATTTCAGGCAAACATTTTCTTCTGTTTAAGTTCCCTCTGTGCAATATGCTACACCCTCTTAGGAAGCTTTTCTTTTGGAGGGCCAGCACATATACTGCATGGACTACCTTCCATTCATCACTTGGTGGCTGGCTTGTCAAACTGTCTGGCAGTATGGGACTAAATACTCTGTTCAAGTAACCTTTACTTTACAGTAGCCTCAAGGCACAGGATTTGAATACTTCAACAAGAAACCATAAGTGGTTCCTTTAAGGGAAAAGGTGAAAGTTCTTACATAAAGAAGGGGGGGAAATCATCTCCTGGGATTGCTGAGATCTACAGCAAACATATTTTCTATTTGTGAAATTGTGAAGAAGGAAAAAGAAATGTGTGTTAGTTTTGCTGTCACACTTCAAGCTGCAAAAGAAACAATTACCAAGTGTGATAACGGCACAGTCAAGACATGAAAGGCATTAGATTATAGGGTTTGGTATCGCCCAGAACCATAAATATAGTGAGGGTCTCAGGCTGTACCCTTAGGATGACGAAACATGACTGGACTGTGAAGGAAGTGCTTGGGCATTTAAGCGAGCTAACTCATAGCACTCCTCGGTGTCTCAAACACATGTGGGGCATGACAGCATCTGAGGTGACTGGCTTTTCACTCAAAAATCTATGCTCTATGGTCAATTATATGCTTGCAAGATTAATATTTCCCTTAGTAATCAATTAATATGTCTTTAGATACAAATTCAAGGTAGGAATTCAAATGACCATCTCCATGAGAAACAGGTTTAAGACACTCCACTGGAAGATCTTCTGACTCACACAAGAAGGAGTAGCTGTGGAAGGTCACCATCAGCCTGCTTTCCTACGGTTTCACTGCAAAGCCATCTCTACCATCTGGCCAACGCGGGTGGGTGCAGCCTGCATCTCCAGCAGGCCCATTCACATGGGAGAGCTGGTTCTAAACTCTGTACCATCATGAGGCTTCTGAGCTGAGAGGAGAGAGCTGGCTGAACCTGACTGAGACTAGTTAAGCTGATGACTGGCTCCTAGCAATTTCACTCTTTCTGAAACCTACAAGCACTCATGTTAAGAGCTACTGCCAGCATCACACAGACCAGCAGTAAAGCCACCCAAAGCATCAGCACACAGCAAATTAAACAGATACAAACACAGTGCTTCAGATAAAGGTGCTAACTGCCTAAATGGTTAAAATTCACGTTACATGAGACAACCTTTTACTTTCTGCCTGTCCGGTCTGTACTGCTACTTAGGGAGCCCCATGGTCTATGTGCTACGCCAGCACATAGACAGGGTGGGGGGAGGAGCTCAGAGGCTCGCCTGCCAGCAGATGTGTTGAGCTCTGAGGAGGGAGAAACTCTCAATATATGTAATCTACCAGTTCTAAATAATTTGATGTCCCATATCAGAAACCCACATGACATGGCACGCGGCAGGATGCAAGTGTGGCTGTCTGCTCTAGCAGAACTGCCTGGGCTCCGTTGGAGAATGCAGAGCTCTGAAGGGCTCCATGGGTTTTGGAGGGAGACTATGCTAAGAGCTCCTGGCAGAACACGGCAAGACAGCATGTCAGATTTCATACTCTGCAGACATCGACAAGTGATACCATGTAGTCAACAGCTGTTAAATTACCTGTGAAGGGTTACTGGTGGGCCCAAATGTTTTTCTCATTGTTTATTTAGTTCCTAAAGCTCTTGGTCTTTGTGCTGATTGCCCTAACTGACAGCACAGGAAATCTGGACTTTGTAAACAGGGCAGTGCTCTATTGAATTACAGGTCTCAGGTCTGTATTCAACCTGTAGGGTTGAACCTGTATAGAGAAATTCTAGCCTTGAAGAACAAAGGAGATTAATCTAAGCAAACACCAGAGCTATAAATAAAATTATAAAACAGATGAATTTGGAAGATGGGCAGAGGGACAAATATCTCTGGAGACAAAAGGATCTCAATAAGACAGAAATGAGCATACTATTGACGATAAGGAAAATGCAGTTATTTTCTGACTATAGAAGAATTTCTTGAGACTTGGAGTGTGTCAACCTGGAAGGAGAATGTGAGGAACTCTACTTCCATAGACAGCAGCCTCACACAGACACAGTTCAGTCGTGACTACCTTCAAAATAGTGCAGACTGCAATGGCTAGTGCCAGACTTACACGTGTGTAGCAGATATTTTATGGAGTTGTTAATTAAAACACATAAATAAAATACAAATAAATAAAAATACATAAATAAAAAGGTAGTCCCCGAGTTAGCTGAACGGGAGAACGTATTGGCACTAGGAGAAAGGTCTCCATCACCACAATTCTGGGCTTTGCTGCAGCACTATACATAACACGCAGTAGCAAAACAACCTTATGTGGGAGTTCAGAATGCGTCAGTGCCCTGCTAGGCACCAGCTCATCTGACCAGCACTTGCTACAACAGATGCATAAGCTATCACACTATTATGCCCCAAATAACTCTTTTTGCAGGTTGGAATTAGAAAAATCAAGGTTTCATTAGTAAACTCATTCATGTTGATCCTTTTGGGCTCTTATTTGAACTCTGAGATTTAATCTACAGATAAATGGTAGGATCTATAAGCTATTTTCCCCTTAGGTGTATTTCAGAAAGTGTGAATTATAATTTAATAAAATTATAAACATAAATACAAAGTACTACTAGTGTTTACTTTATTCTTGCATTTTTTATTTCAAAGGCTGAAATAGAGCTTTATTAAACAATGAATGTTTTTATGAATGACCTTCAATCACTTGTAAATACAATCCTCACAAAGAGATGCTTTTCAAACCTACTTGACTACAAGATGCATCTTCCACAAGATAGCATATGCTTAGATAACACTATTTCAAGCAATTCAGATATATATATATATATATATATACCACAGGATATTTAAAGGCCTAAGTACAACATATGGGGAACTATATAGTGCTCACAGAGCAAAGAGCTACCGTACAACCCAATGTGCTGTGTTACAGTCAGACTCATGTGGGTAATATATCGTCATGATTCTGCTTCAATTAAAAGCATATTTCAGCAGAAGCCCAGGATGTCGGGTCTATGTATTTCAATAATGCCAGCTTACAAATCTGCTTATGTTAAATGCACATTACTCAGATGTACATTTATGTTCAAAATTATGCTTTACATAAAGACTGAGCATATTAAGACAAAATCTTGCATAGTCTAAGCATATATTAATGGAACAATGCCAGAAATTGCTGGCAGTTCCATACAGTGTGCATTAAAAAAATCAGCAAATCAGTATAAGATTTTACTAATACTTTCACTTGAAACTTTCTCATTCTTGTCCTTCCAACAGTAGAACAAAGTAAGTGCCGAGCAGAAGACCCTGAGTCTTAGAAACTTCACTCTACATGGTACATGCAGAGGAGGTAACTTAGGAGTTATGAAGGCCATGTTTTACCTTACATTTGGAAATGACACCATCAGAAACACAGAACTATGCCTAGGCAGTCTTAAATTAGTACCCCACCTGATGCTCCTACACTCTGTACTTTCTATGTAAGGGGCACTGAATTTTTAAACAAAACACCTACTACAGTATCAGTAGTCCTCACTATGGACACTGCAATGAATGGTACCCGCAGGTATAAATATGGCTTCTGTAAATTCCAAGGCCCCAAGCTAAGACAGTTTCACATTGAGCATGATTAACATAGTCAGGTAAAGATGCTTGGAGTAATGTGATACTTAGGAAAAAAAGTGAGATGTCATTACAACCACCTTCAAACAAGAAGCAAATTACTCTATGACAGTGCCATTATCTTGGCCATCTCTCACTTTTGTTTCTGTCTACTCTTTCTTTATTAATAAGATTTATATATGTTTTAATATTTTAAAGGTCTAACTAAAGGTTGAAAGCCCATTGCTTACTATAAGATGTGACTTAAAAACTGCACCACAACTTTGAGCAGCAGTAACTCACAGAGGCAGAGAATTGGGTAGTGGCTGTTTACAGGGAAAGAATTTACAGGGTGCACTACAACCAAGGTGTGGAGATGAAGGTCCACCTGACGCCAGGACAGTGACTTAGTGACTATGAAGCTCTTTTATTAATTTTTAATATTTGCTGCTAGAATTTTATATTATTAATAATTGCTGTCTGAGTGTATCTGATGGTCACACAATTAAATTAACTGGCATATCCTAGATGGAAAGATGTCTCTCAAAAATTCATAGGCTGAAATTCCAAGTCAGATTGTGACCTTATTTAGAATAGGCATCTTAGGGATATACTTAGTTAAAATTAGGTTATCTTATGAAAAGGGAAAATTGAGAGAACTTCTTGTGAAGACTAGACATGCAGATATAAGAAATCGCATGTGATAGTCAATCTTGACTATGACCTTGATAGGACTTAGAATCACCATCTCTGGGCAGGTTTAGGAGGATTATGCAGGAAGACATATGCTAATGGTAGGTCATACTATTCCATGGGCTGGGGTCAACTGAATAATAATGAGAAAGGGGGCTGAATGCAAGTGCATTCAATACAGTTATTGGTTGCTTTCCGACCACACAGGGAATGTGACTAGCGGCATTCTTCTCTTGTTGCCATACCTTCCCACTCACGGTGGACTGTTTCTCTTGGGACAGTAAGCCTAAATAAATCCTTCCTTCCTGAAGTGTTTTTGTCAGGGATTTTACGAGGGCAACAAGAAAAGTAAGGGATGCACCATGCAACCAGCAGAAGATGCGAAGAGGCCTGGAAGTGTTCCATCACCCCTTTCCCAGCTTTGGCTGCAGAGACAGACAAGGGGTGTAGGACTTGTCTTGATGTTGAACTTCTGGTCTTGAGAATTAGAAGATAATTAATTGATTGTTTAAGTTCTTTAGTTGGGAAACTGTGTTACTGTAGCCCTAGCAAACTAATGGCCAATATTTGTCTGACTTATTTTCTTATGATATTAACATTATTTAGTTAATAACCATGAAGCTAGAGATGTCCAAAAGGACATTCAAGTACTAATGTCAGCTCAAGGTACCTCCAGCAGGGATGCTTTAGAGAAACTGTATATTAGTTGGTAGCCTCACTACAGACAAGACTGAAAGATATCAATACAAAAACTAGGACACTTGATGCTGGTCACCAAAGGACTGCTATTTCTTATGTATATCTTACATAGTTTTCAATTTTCAAAATGATTACCTGTGATGAAAAGCTAAAATTCTCACACTATTTAATGTGGTTCTCAAGTCATGTAGTTATTATGAACAATCTCATTACAAGACGGATGAAGAAGAGGAAACACGTATGAAGTTTCTATACTGGGGCACAAATAGCTGTAAGCCTGGTATATACAAGCAACCACTAAGATGCTCTACTAAGTGATATGCTCCAAAATCAAACCTCAGTGTAAAAATGCTCAGATAAGTCATGGAAGGCAAGAAATGGGCTGGCAAGAAAGCCCTTCTGTTCTCTCAGTCAATCGGCAGAGTTCAGTGGGAAACCCAGTCACCTCAGAGAAACTGAGAAAACTGAAATAGATTGCAAAAGCATATAAAAAACTTAGGCAACATTCGAGCCACAGTTCAAAAAATTAGGTTCCATGTTTCAATGAAGTAACTATCCATGAAGACAAAAATCCAAATATGACCTAGAAATACATAGCAGGCAAAATATTTGGCATATAATCACCTATCACACTGAGAGCACAGAGAGTCACAATGTGATAAGAAAATTGTCTGATGCCAGTATCAAGACTAATCCCATATTAAAATAAATTGATGGGATTTTTAATGCAAGTATTATACAAATGTTTTCAGCAAAACTGTACATCTTCCTGAGACATACACAAGTAATTCTCAGCTAAGAAACAGAGGTTATAAAAGAGAAAATAAAAATTATAGAACTGAAAAATACAATAAAAGACTTACAGACATACGGACTGGGCTCAGTACGTGAGGAAAGAATGGAAGGACATCTGGCTGTCATGAAGAAAGAAAGAGATCTTGAGGGACAGGAGCAAAATCCAGAGGAATATCAGAAGAAAAGATGGGAGAATTTAAAACCATTTAAAGAAATAAAAGGTGAAAACATTAAAATTTGATGAAAAACCTATTCCTACAGATCAAGAAGCTAAGTGAACCTGAAAGAAGAAAACTGAAAAGAAATTCACATTAAGACACATTATAATTAAACTCTTGAAAAACAAAGGCAAAGGGAAACTCATGATGTCAGCCAGCATGAGATGACACACTCCCTACTGGGGAACCCAGTTGACACAAAAGGAGATTGCTCAGCAGAAGCAAAGAGGCAAAAGGGACAGACTGGGTCTTATCAGGTGCCTCAAGAGAGTAACTGCCATCATGACTTCCATGTCTGGCGGAAGTGTCTTTCAGGATTGAAAAGGAAATAGAAATACTCTAGAAAAAAGGGGTTGCTGTCAGATTCAGTCTGACCCCCGGCTTAAAGGGAAACTGGAAGAAGCAAGCAGAAACAAGGCTCCAGAACAAGGTTGTGTCACTGAGGAAAGAGGGACAGGAAGAGCAGAACATGCCTGCCACCATCTCCTTCCTCATAAGCTTGGGCGACCAAATGATCTTCTACAGGCAACATCCAGTGCTCATCTAGCTGAGCTCACAAGAGCAAGTGTTCTAACAGAAGTTCTAGGCAGCAAGTCTAGCTAGGACTGGGAGGACATCCTGCTTCCCAGAAGAACCTTCTGTTCACACAAGGTTGGAGGGCAACTACCCACAATGTTCACACCTCTGCTTCTTCAAAGGAACAAGCCAATTCCCACTGGAAAAAGATACTTAGCGTATCTGCTTATAGACTTAGTGTCCCCCAAAATGATGCAATTTTTGTGATGGTTTTTCTTTTATAAAAACAGTTAAAAATAAAACTGGTCAAAATATATGAGTGGCAAATGTTAACTATTCCAACATCACTGAATTATAAGCCATCTTGAGATTACAAATGCTAGCATAAATATAATAAGACTATTTAAAAGTCAGACAAAAAAACAAATTATAGAAAGCTGTTCTATCATTTAACAGTACTTTGTTTTTTGGGGAGGGGGAGACAGGGTTTCTCTGTAGCTTTGGAGCTTGGTCCTGGAACTAGCTCTTGTAGATCAGGCTCGCCTCGAACTCACAAAGATCAACCTGTCTCTGCCTCCTGAGTGCTGGGATTAAACACATGCGCCACCACTGCCCAGCCCAATTAGCAGTTCTTGCTAGGAAGTTTTAAGACTACTATATGAGAGATGTTTATGTTAAATTAGCTTCTAGAACCATGCAAAATACTCAAAATATTTTTATATAGGTGGCCTATATGTAAAAAAATCTATTTAAAAATAACTTGAACAATCATATTAGGTTTGACTAAAATATAACAAAGGCATAAGGACCTGTACCATGGCAGAAGTCTGTTTGAAACTGTTACCAAGCAGATCCATTGACATTTGCTGTGGTGGTTTGAATGATAAATGCCCCATATGAGTGAACATCTGGTCCCTAGTCACTGGCACTATTTGGGGGGAAGTTATGGAACCTTTAGAAAGCAGAGCTTCCCTAGAAGCAGCAGACAGCTGTGGATGGGCTTTGAGGGTTTAAGCCTCATCTCACTTCCTGCTCGCTAGCTCTCTCTCTCTCTCTCTCTCTCTCTCTCTCTCTCTCTCTCTCTCTCTC
>LOJH01015694.1:0-19406 GCA_001685095.1 Ellobius talpinus | reverse complement strand
AAGGATGCTAGAGCCTGGCTGTGGCAGCCCTGTGGAACTTAGAAATGACATGGGTGTTAAGGATGCTAGAGCCTGGCTGCGGCAGCCCTGTGGAATTTAGAAATGACATGGGGTGCTAAGGATGCTAGAGCCTGGCTGTGGCAGCTCCGTGGAACTCAGAAATGACATGGGGTGTTAAGGATGCTAGAGCCTGGCTGTGGCAGCTCCGTGGAACTCAGAAATGACATGGGGTGTTAAGGAATCCTGTCAGTTGTCAGCCACTGGTTTTGGTGGACAGTGAAGCAGACAGCCTGGCAGTCATGGAGCTGTAAAATCCAGGGTCCTGCTCTGAAGTGAAAATACTAGTGACATTCAGCATCCTGAAGGTCCCAGAGAAAGGCTGTTTCAAATCCCTACATGCTTAGTATGAGACCTTGGTGGATTAAGAAGGGAGAAAAGAGAAAGTTCAATAACAAACTCATTACAGATCAAGGAAACAAACTACATCTGACAGACACTAAGGAAGAAAAAATAGACAATATTGTAAATAAATCAACAACAACATTTTATACTGTGAAGAGTTTAAACATTGTGGTCCAGAAATTTCTGGAGTCTTCTAATTGTTTTCAAATTTAGAATTTTATATATCAAAATGGTATTGGAGGAAAGAACAGTTTTCCAAGAAACATAGACATTTCTTTCAAGAAACAAAAACTCAGCACAGGCTGCTTGGCTAAACAAAATTGGAAAATGGGAGGCAGACAAGATAGTTTCAAAACAGCTGATCTGACAATCTATTCTGGGAGAAAGAGGGAAAGGGAGGCCGAGAGAGAGGGTGAGAGGGAAGGACAGAAAGAGAAAAAAATGTGTGAGCACATGCTTTCAATATTAGAATTTTCACTAAATTTCAAATATAGGTTAAATGTTTTAATTTAATCCATACAAACTATAGAATCTTAAAGGCAAAGAAACTTCTATGTACTTTAGGTATAAAAATAAGTAATAAATTGTCTTATTTTGCTAGTTAATTCCTGGATGCTTCCTTTTCAAACTAAGTAATGTAAATTATATGTATATCTAAGAAAGCAAAGGCACAGCAGGCTTCATGCTGCTCACATTGAGGGTGAACCAGGGACTGCATTATTGTTGAGTGCAATACAGGTGGAGATCAATTAAACAAAGAAGCAAACAAGCAGTATGCAAAATCTGCAACTAGAGAAAGAACTCAAGATTCTAGGCAGCGAGATACTTTTCCCATGCATAGTTTTGAACACTGGTGTGGCACTCAAACTGTTTCTTTAAAATTCCTTTAAAACAAAACGCAGGCTTCGCCTTCTTCACTAATTATATACTCGGCTGTTCCAGAAACAAGCCCCTTATGGTTCCTCACTGCAGCGATCACTGGCTTGGACATCTCTGCAGACCAATAGCATACAGTTAAGCAAAGAAGAGGCCAATGTGATGAGGGCTGTTTGCAAAGCAAGGGGGTTTAGTTTCCACGTGCTGTTCTTGGGTTTCACATACAAACATGACACACAAGTCTTGGCTTGGGTAGGTACACTTTCAGAGCTTCTTGAATCAAGCTAAGTATCTGTTATTACTAAAGTCTAGCATATTGGCACAGTTTATAATACTATTGGGTGTGTACCTGCAATTTTACAGATTCCATTGCTGGTGGCCATACATTTTTGATAGCAAAACTACACTGGTTGTAGCACCATAAAAATCAATAAATATTAACCTTCTCTGACACTTTGCACATGGATGCTTTATCAGCTGCTGTCAGGTAATAGAACAACCAGTGATGAACTACATTTCTCAGCTAAGGAATCCAGAACAAATTAAAAATCAATGTAGATTAACAGGCTTTTTAATAACAAATTCATCTACAGAACTTATTTGCTATAAAAAGAAACAGAGGCTAGGCAGCTTTATAATGAGTGGGAGTCCATGTACTCAAAACCGATCATGATGCATAGCTGCAGGCTTCACATATGTAACTGTATGGATGCTAAGCATCTGCTTTTGAACTTTGGTAACATGCTGGTATCAGGCTGGCTTCCTATCTTTCTACATCCTTCTGGATGAGGAACACGGTATCCAGCATCACTCTGTGATTTTCTAACTAAAGGGAAAATTGTTGAGGGTGCCACTTGTCTCTAGAATTTCCCCAAATCACTGCAATGATGTTGATGATGATGAAGATGAAGAAGATGATGATGATGATAAAGAAGAATTATTTAACTACAGTCCCATGCTGCCCCAGGGCCCAGTACTGGAATACTACTGGTTTGTGCCTTAAATTTTGTTCTCAGAAAGAGAATGGCTATTAAGTATGGAACTTTAAGAATCCTCATATTAACAGCTAGATTCTAGTTATTCCATATTGGAAATAATTTTGCTTTCCCCAAGCCTGGATTTGTGCTTCAAATGGACCAATCAACTGATGAGATCAACAAATAGGCATAAGAACATGAATCTGGATCCTTAGCACCCACATCAAAACTGTTTGTGGCAGTATGAGCCCGTAATCCCAGTATTTGGGAGGTAGAGGCAGGAGGCCTCAGAGGGCTTGCTTGCCTGCCAGTCTAGCCAAGTCAGTGAGCTCAGTGAGAGACCTTGTCTCAAAAACTGAGTTGGACAGAGACTGGAAAGACAGTTGACACTAGTCTCTGGCCCTCAGATATGCTTGCACACTTGCACACTTACATGCACAAAATAGCAGACAGAGACTGGAAAGACAGTTGACACTAGCCTCTGGCCCTCAGATATGCTTGCACACTTGCACACTCACATGCACAAAATAGCCGTAAACTAACAAAATGTGGCCAGTTGGTGACTTGAGTAGGAAAGTGTACCTGTGTTTCTGACAGGTCTTGGCGTATACACTGTACACATCATGGAAGGACAAACTACCCTACGGTGTAGTTCTCTTTGGGGATCCTGTGGTACTTCAGCTACTCAGACAAACGAAGACCTACTCAGGAATGACAGGAAGTGTTCCACGGGTACAGCAACAGCTGTGAAAGGCCTACCCTGTGCACTACAACATTATACCAGCCTAAGAAAAATCAGAAGTCTTGGAAAAACAATAATATACTAGTAATTTCTCAGATTATAAACTTTGAAATTGGATTTCTTGGTGAAAATATCTATATGAATCCACTTTTTTTCAATAAGTGGTTATATTTGATATTCAAAGTAATGGCTTTCAGAGTAGACTGAAGAAATATCTAAAACTAACTAATCCAGAGCTTGCAATAGGACTTAATAACACATACTTGATGCTAGAGGAAAGAAATCTCACTGGAACAATCCCAAATACAGTGTAACTATCTGGTACCAACTAAGATTTACTGAAGAGAGAAAGATTTCTTTGTGGATTGGAGGTCACCATATACATACAGGTGGACTGTGAGTGACAGCCACCCTGATGACCAGAATCTCTAGCAAAAGGAATTTCAGGCACATGGCAGGGTAGACGTGAGCAAGTATGAGTACGAGCCAGCCACCCTGAAGAGCAGAGTCCCAGGGAAACGAGCCAGCCGTCCTGAGAGCAGAAACTACTTCAGGACAAACATAGCTGATTTTACAGCATAATGCTTCGAGAATGACTAACACTTGCTTCAGGTTAGACAATTAAAATCAAATATCCTTTAAGATGACCAAAGTCAGGAGCACCCTGTCTCTTCAAGTCAAGCTCGCTGCTTATGAGCTCTGCTCCAGCTTGGGCTGAGCACACGGTTTTCTAGCCATTCTCCCGTTCATTGTCACTTAAATTTTACCGAAAAGGTTTTTGGAAAAAGTAAAAGAAAACCTTGCTAGACCACCCCATGTCACAGAAAATACCTACAGATAGATGCAGTGACCTCAACTCTGGTCACAAATACTACATGAGGTTTGGAGCCGCGTTTTGCACTCAGCTACGGCACCTTGTATTCATTGTTTTAATATACTCTTTAGACTTACCACACTGCCTGATCGCCCAACTTTAGACTCCAGGCAAGAAAGCAAACCCAGAGCTTGTGCTTTATGAACGCAGCCCCTGAACAGCAGACGTCCTCCACGCTCCGCTCGCAGTTGGACCGACTGATACAGAAAGGTGGTGAGGGCCAGAGAGAGCACGGTGACAAGCATGTTCCAGGATTCCAGGATTCCAGACACCCTCAGTCAGTGGACAAGCAAACCATAAGGGAGCAAGGGAAACCCTTCATTCACACCACGGAAGTGAATGGCAGGCTTTGTGAGTGCTCCAAAGAAAAGCCTCACTAAGTGAGGAGGGCAGTTAGCTCCATGAAGTCAGAGCTCCCACTCCCCGGAGCCAGCTCTAGGGCACAGAGGCATCTCTGTTCTCTTCATTTCCTTCTCTGTGGTCAGGCTCCCTAAGATAACCCTGAGCTGAAAGAGGTAAGACAGCATCAGTGTGCCGGAAGACACTAAGTGGGTTTCACATAGCTGGCTCCTGTACTCCAGTTAAAAACAGAATGACAGAAGGCTGAGCTTGCCCTCAAGTGAGTGGGACTGCCATAGGCACAGAGCTAGAAGAGGGCAGAAGGGTCCCAGCGCCCGGGACGCACCCTTCACTTGGGAGCTCTACAGGGGACACATCAGAACAAACACTTCTTTTAACTTAGAGTCCAGAGTTTTGATTTTTGCCCCAGTGTTTTTAAGAAAACAGAAGCCTAAGAAAGTATCTTCACAAGGCACAGCACCTGTGAGTGGTTTGTCTATTAGCAACCCTGCTGGTTTCCCACTGAAGAAGCACAAATCCCTTCTGCAGTCTTCCTCTAGCTCACCAAGGCTCTTCTCTCACAGCACAGTAAGGGCCATACTGGGGTCCAGACATTTTCAGGTCCTAGCTTGACAGGTTCTTTCATACCCTAGCCCATGCAAAAAGCCTTTTCATAAAGCAGGCATCCTGAGTCATCTCTCTTGTGTTACAACGAACTCCAAAAGAGCCATGATCACATACGATCTGCCCACATGTCTAGCCTTGCATGGAACAATTGAAATCACGCATTTATTCCACTCGTTGGAATCTCAGGCAAACATCCACTGAAAGGCAGTGGAGACTGCGACAGAGATCACATGCAGTTAGACCGATTGTCATGTCACAACTGTCGAGGTTTTCTTATCCACATCACAAGCACAGAAGTGAAAGCTGGCAGCAGTGGGGAAAGCTTGCCAAGGTCACACACCAAGGAAACATCAGTGTTAGCCTCAAATTCTGATGCTTTTCATCACGTGTTTTCTGGCATGCCATGTGCAATCTATATCTAAGCAGAGAGAGAAGCCTGATTTGTACTCGATAAACTTTAGAGTGGCTTAAATGGCCTTTGTTGCTTACAAAAAGCAGCAAAATGTAGAAAACACGGAAAACTTGCATTCTTAGGTTTATTGCTTTGTGCTGAGAAGCACAAACAGTAAAGAAACCAAAAATCAATAAACCTAGAGACATACACAACATAGAATTTAAAATATTTTAGAAGTTCTTAAGTAAATTATACATTAGTCATGAAAAGTCATTATGATAGTTATTTGACCAAAACAAAACAATAAAGAAGCTATTTACCATCTATATTTATATATTTATGCTCAAACACATTTATATACAGATTTTTTGCATCTTAAGACATGTGTGATCATAGCAGTCAAAATATTCTTCAAATTGCTTTTGCATACAGCTACATGCTTTGGATGCAGCAATCCATCTGGACTTAGCTCTTTTTACCTGCTGTGGATCTGCCCACTGCATACATAGGCTTTATTAACACAAACCCTCGTGATGGGTATAAATGTCCTTCCTGGGCCTGTTGAAAGGACTCACCACATGAAGACCTTAGAGAGTCATGCATGCACTCTGAGAGACTGATGCACACAGGAGAGACCGCTGAGTCAAGTGGCACCCAAATTTCAAATATGATCAGTACCATGTTTGTTCCCACCAAAAACATCACATGCAACCTGTAAGTATGTAAAGAGCAACTAAGAAAAAGAAACCCAGATTTCCCCTATTACATGAAAGACCAGCATTATAAATTCCTATTCAGACATGGCCTCGCATAAGGATCTAAAGGAGGTGTCAGGAATATCGCCATTCTGTGGAGATGCTCACTCTCCTAATCCTTTGTTTTTCATGTCTTCTGCGTTTCAGAGGTTACCTGTCACTGTGAAGTTGTCTCCATAACATGGAACTATGGGAGAACTTCAAATAAAAACGAAATACATGAAGATTTAACAATGTCCACTGTATTAATTACTTAAAGTCTGCTTTATTTTTGTCCTTTACTCATCAAGTGTCTATAGTTTAGATCCAAAACCACAACTAATTCTTTAAGTGGTTACATGTTGGTAAGGGTACTACTGATACGAGAACATCATTCTGTTCTACTTACTTATTCTTTGTTTCTAGGAAAATAGCAATGCCCACCAACATTATATTGCATTTTCAAAAGAAATTGGAACACTGTCCAGCAGCGAAACCCATTAACAGGAAGTAAACAACTCAGAACAGCTTTAAGAAGTTCCTAAAAGAAGCAAGATTCTCTAGGCCTCTTGACCAACAATATAAAAGCAGTGAAGATGGCTTGGTCACTCTCCGACTACTAGGTGCCCGAGAGCAGCAGAGACTAAACTGCCTACAACAGGTTTTCAGCTTGTGAATTGTGACCCACTTTGTGGTTGAAGGACAGTTTCACAGGGCTGCCTGAGACCATCAGAAACACAGATATTTACATTATGACTCATAACAGTAGCGAAACTGAAGTTATGAAGTAGCAACAAAAGTCAGTGTCATGATTGGGGGTCACCACAACATATGGAACTGTATTTTAGGGTCAGGGTGTTAGGAAGGCTGGGAACAACTAGCCTAGAAGGAGCAGTGAAGCCGCACTGGCTGTGAGAGGCCCGGGCAGCCTGCTGAGCTGCCTGCAGGCTGGGTGGTACTTCAGGTTTCCAGTCTGCTGAGCTGCCTGCAGGCTGGGTGGTAGCTTCAGGTTTCCAGCTTCTGTGAGCTGTCCCCTGCTGGGATGAGGCTTGTGTTTGAGTCCCTTCTGCTCACCCACATTCCTGTAAGGAACCACAATAAACTTCCCTGGTTCACCAAGTTGGTAGAGTCTGCACTGTGTTCTGGTGTGGGCTCCCTATCTGAGGTGAGTATCCCCAGGAAAAGGCAAAACACATCACCAAGATGCATTTTGTCATATTACAATGAGAATATTTCAATATATTTTCTTTCAGTTTTGGAAGAAAAAGCAACACTAAGGGAAGAGTAATAGGAAAGCTGAGACAATGTTTTAAGTTTGGCGTTGAGATGAACAAACCTTTACATAAATAACTAAGCTAATATGAGATTAAAATGTACATGTAGAGTGCAAGCCCCTTCAGGATAGAAGCAGCGTCTCTGATGCCTGCATGTACGCTGAGCCCTGGAGCACGTTTATCCTGTATTGCCAACCCCATCTCTGTTCTCTAATGATTACTTTCTCTTCCGGAGCTTTCTACCCTAGTCAAGGACAAAGGAGAGTGGTCTGTCTCTGGTAGGGGGACTGCCTCTTGTCCCTATTAGCTTGGTGCAAGCACGGTCGAGTTCCTCTGTGAACTGATCATTTCATAGAGGTCGTTCAGACCATAACTTTAGGCCCCAGTCACTACCCTGATGGTCCTTCTAAGGAAATGGGACCCAGTGGGAACGTCTGCTCCCTCTGCTTAGTCTATGGGTCAGCATTTTCCTTCTCTTATACTTAATTACTGTAAGTGGCAATTATTTAAGATACATTTAGAGAAGGTACAATCTACATTCATCCAATAAAACCTAAATATTAAAAAAGCAAAGAAAAATTCAGCATGGTTACTAACGATAAATGGGCCAGCATTTCACATTTGAAAGGGACCAGCAAGTGGTACATGAGTAAATGGACAAAAAAAAATTGCAGGTTAAAAAAATTGGGCAGAATTAAAAGGGCATACTATGTGTCAAAGAGACAGAGCATTTTAATTACAAAAGGTTAATATCATAGCCAGAGTTGAGACATAGGTGGAAAGATCACTCTAGTAAATAGTACCTGAAAATCCACTCAAAGGTACTATATATGGATCATCCAAAGTTTAGATTTTTAACTAGCACATGATGAACAACAACAAAAAATCAGCACACCATCACCACACCCTCACACACCCTCACACACCGTCACCACACCCTCACACACCGTCACCACACCCTCACACACCGTCACACACACTTTTTACAGAGCAGCCTATTTGAATTAAGAGCCATACCTAGGTGAGCCCTGCCAGGAAAGCCGTACCAGCTGTATGGATGTGACAGTAAGGGGAAAGCAGAGAACTCTGAGTTAAGTAGCCCATTGGCAAGCTGGTAGCAAATTGCCTGAGGCAGACAAAAACAACGCTATTAATTCAAAGGACAACATATCCCTGATGCACACTGGCCAAAGCCCTGATGTTAGCAGTAAGTGGGTAAGGACAGTGTTCCACATCCTGCACCACCCACCTTTAGCAGAGACACTCCTGCTTCCTGTGGTGAAGAGTTCAAGACAGGTAAATCATTGGGATTGATTCAAATGCAGTTGCATAATACAGAGAATCTGGCCTCCCAGTAGTTTCAACAAAGAAGGGGATATAAAAAGAAAACTCAACATATGATTAAATATTGTACATATGCTTAAAGCTTACGCTTACCGTGGAGTTTCACATCTAAGACTAAATTTGCTGCATTAGGTCCTCTTTCAGCACTCACAGTTATGGCAAACCTAAACCCTATAATAAATTCCTAACCCCTTATCACCAATGTGGTTCTCCTGTGAGAGAGTTAGGACTGATAAAGCACTTCGGGTCAGGCATCACATGTAATGCTGCCAATTATCTCTTACAAAGCAACAGCGTAATTGAGGTGACAATGACACCGAAGGCTGGCTTCAGACTGTACTTCTAGTCTTGAAAATTTGGGTCAGCCACTTTGCCTCGGTCCTTGACTACTGAATGAAGAGCAGTTGTAGCCCTGGGTGCTCTGGAGATCTAATGAGACTCCAAAGAACGGCACAACATGGAGCTAATGACGAACACTTGCGTCACTGACCGAAAACAATCGAGTCAGTTCAAAGTTGCAGGAAGCTTTTCCTTATGCTCCTTCCACACAGATAATTGTTCTACTGGGCCTTTGAGAAACATATCAGGTTTGTCCTTACACATCTTATGAGCAATTGGACACCTATTTGTGTAGCTGTTCAATTAATGCAAGATAATGCAATTATCTGCAAGACAAGGGCATCCTCCCTCGCTCACTCCGACAACTGGTGTGGTATGGAAGGGGACGCTGCAGATAGGTCTCATGTGAATGTTTTGTACACGCACGGAGTCACATTAATATACAGAAATGTATTAGATCAACAGCACAGCTGATACAAAGTATCATAAAAATTAATTTCCAGCCACTGCAGAATTTTTGCAACTTGTTTGGCAAAGGAAAAAGTAGAAACTAAATTCATGAACATAGATGTTTTCAAAGCCCTGCTTATGAATGAAGCTTAAAAATTAATTTTATTTTTCTCTACAGACAAGGCAATGAGGTTTTGAATTAATAATTTGGTCATAATAGAGAGGTTTAAGTTATTATATTTTTGCAATTGTAGTGTTATCAAAGTGACGGGTCCCTTCACGTTCCCATTCACATGGAAAACCTCATTGATCATTGTATCAGTTTCGAGATGTCTCTGGCATCAGGGTTTAGTTATACGGATTCTATGGGCTGCTGAGCCCATGGAAGAGACTAACCCACCATTCAGCACAGAAGCTGCTGCAGGAGCAGGACGGCTTCAGTTTTTAGAAGACAGATGCAGTGGGGTATTGGTAAGGGCCCTGCCTGCGTATGGAGAAGAGGAGTATAACTAAACATAAATACTCAGATAAATGCCTGCATAAACTATCATGGTACATTTTAGACCTACTTCAAGCAAAACATTCAATTTTTACCTGTAGTATGATGATAAATATGGTTTCCTACAGTGAGTGAAAATGACTTTGCATATCAGTGTAATAGAGGAATCTGTTGACATCTTAATACCTAGAAGATGAACACACCCAACTTGATCTTGCCACAAATAACAAAACACACAGTCCTAGATCTGAAATGCTTTTGTTAAGGTAGGAAACATATTATAAATTTGATACCTTCAACGTGAACATAAAGCATATAACATATTTTATTAGACACTGAGAAATTAAGGTGACAATATAGTATACTAAAAAAAATTACATACAAAACAAAATCACTTTGTGGACTTTGTTCTAGCTCACAGCCAAAGACTCATGACGTAAAAGCATTTATCACAAACACATTTATTTTTTCATTACATACTAGGGGTAAAGACCAGAAATATGGATGAAGATTACAAAGCAAGAAAACATGAAAACAAAACAGAACCCTAAACTGTTACTAGGTGATTTCAAAGAACTACCCTGCTTTATTTCTCCCTCCTCGTCTTCATTTCAGCGTAGCTACACGATCTAGGTTTTCAACTTGTGCTCTCTGCACACCTGCTCTTGACCCTGGAGTCTCCTCTGCTTATTCAAGGTTCCCATTCTGTCATCTTCCTCTTCTGATGCTGAGCTCTTACAAGATGAAAGTGCTCTTCCACTTCCCTTCATACATGTAATGCTATTCAATTATGTAAGCACTCAGGTTGTACAAGTTAGAGCTACATTACAAGGCCTCAAGTAAACAAGGCCTCCAGGAAAAACACTTATATATTGAAATAATTTAATAATTAAATGTGCACAAGAAGTATAACATTTGTTACCTATTTTATTTGATTTTTGACTTAAATGTGAAGTTTGCCCTGTCTAAATAGCCAGAGAATCTAAACATAAGCCAAATACAACAAAATGTCACAGATTAGTATTGACTGAATGCTAAATAAAAATTGTCAAATATTCAATAAATATTTGTTACATATAAGATGCTAGAATGTGGTTCACTTAACTATTGGATGAGCAGAAATGGTTATTAGTTTGGGGCCCTGCTAAACAACAGAACATCAAGTGAAACCGAACATCATTAAACAGAACACAAGCACATCAAGAGAACTATGTCTCCATGTTAAGATACAAACACATTTTAAAGCACACTATTTATTACCAACTCATGTTTCTTAAGAGAATAAGAAGGAGAAATGTATTAGAATAGTAATGGTTAGAACATGAATATGTGAGCAGTGTTAACAGACCAGGCTATCTACATTATAGAACATGGATCTTTGTCAATCAAGAGGAGCACCTTGATTGGCATAATTGAAAATAACATAGAATACAAAGCAATTTTTAATTATATGCTTTATCTGTAAAATAGAGAACTTAATAGAAATCTATGTTCTACTTTAAATGGTTTACAACTCATTTAATCATTTCAAGACACATGGTTTTAAGAAAGACTGATAGCAACTTGAGCCCAAGTAGCAAAATAATCTATTACATCATTTAAAAGACGGATTTTGTTTAGGGCAAAAAACTCGTAATGTGTTCCAGGCCAACATCTGGAAGGAAAATAGCACAGCAATGCACTCTAACAGACTGAAACCAGGCGAGGAACGCACAGCAGATGCTAGAGCTGTGCCCAACAAGCATTCTCTTCCAAAGAGGAAAAGTTCAATTTTATATTCTATTCACTAACTGAACTAATCTATGCTCCTTGCAAAGGAATCTTGCCTTTTCCTTTACAAACAGGAAGTCACTTATGCTAGGTTTTTATTTTAAGCATGCACTAAAATTATGAGTCTTTAGAAGAAAGAATGACTCCCTGCCAATCACATTGACATGCTACTCAACAAATGGCACTAATAGCTGTGACAAGAATGAGTATGTCTGAGCAGAGCTTTTTAGGAGACTCTAGACCAGCCATCAAGAACGCTGCTGGATCGAGTTAGGCCTACGCTATATTCTGCTGCAGTGAAAGCTATTAGGTGATTCAAATGCCTACTTTACAATGATGGATTTTCTTCTATTAAAAGAATGTACCTAAGTGTTTTTAATCTTCCATTAGAAAAATGGAAAACAATAAGTAAGTAGAAGAGTATTTCAAGAAGTTCAAATCTCCTTTTTTTACAATAAATTAATTTTGAAATTTTATTAAATGACTTATAATACAAATATTCATTAACATATGCCATATAACAGCCTTTGGGTCTATTTAATTTTAGAGGATCATGGCAATTTGTGTAATTTTTGTTCTTATTCTTCCTCAATTTCACATTGTCCTTTCCAAGTATGTTTTCTAACTGATCTCAAAATGCCACAAGTCATGGAGAGTAAAGAAAAGCTGGTTTTCACCATGTGTAATTGTGTAACCGGTGGTATGATGCATATTTACTGAGTCTCTTGAGGGAAGGCAGTTCAGCTCCATGCCATGACACAGATGAAGATTGAAGACACCGTGTGAAATGAAAGACCCAGTCACAAAAGCTGTCAGAATGATCCCACCTGTATGTGAGGTAGAACAACCTCCTGACCATATCATTTCTTCCAACCTTTGATTTCATATCCGATTTCCCTCATCTCAGTAAGTACAGACAGAAAGACAGACAGAAATAGTTACAATGTATTCAGACAGAGATGATGAGACAGAGACAGCTAACATGTTGCTTACAAATGCAACAGTCTAGGACACACATGAATCAGTGACAGCAACGAATTGCCTAACACCTCAGTTCTCAGAAGGCATCTCCTGGTAAATGACACATGACTATAATGTGAATACAAAATATAAATTAGGTGAGTATATTTTTACAATTTCAAAGTCCACCAGAGAAGAGTATCAGAAGGGAAAAGACCAATTTTTTTTTATTCAAGAACATAATTAAGGAATACTGGTTTCACTGTATACTGCTTTCTCAATGCAAGCACACAGACTTCATTTTATTTTTTCCTAAGATTTTTGTGAATTGCATTGTAAGTTCCCCTCCTTAAGCAAGTCATTCAAGAAAAGGGAGAGGCAGTGACGAACCAGACAACCTCTTGACAGGTTTAAATTAGATCTCAGAACAGTGAAGAGGAGAAGGATGTAAAGCTGAAAGGAAATGCATATACTCAAACGCCCCATTTTGAGAATAAAATTTAAAACCCCATATATACTTAATTTTAGAAATTGCTATGCTAATATAAAGAAAATGGCCCAAAGAAATACTGCTAACTTATTCTGAACAGAATTACAAAGACAATTAATGGAGGAAGGTTAGTGCTTTCAACAAGAAGAAACCACTGTGCAGAAAAAAGAACACTATATTTCATGTTATACAAAACATGGCTCAAAGTGAATCAGAGGACTGAATGCAGAGTGAAGTCATTT
The DNA here is from genome assembly GCA_001685095.1 of Ellobius talpinus. Classification (NCBI taxonomy): domain Eukaryota; kingdom Metazoa; phylum Chordata; class Mammalia; order Rodentia; family Cricetidae; genus Ellobius; species Ellobius talpinus. The sequence goes on along the minus strand of LOJH01015694.1, from coordinate 6,073 downwards.
AAGAGGCAACAGATTGATTCTGGGGGAAGCTTCTGTCCATGGTCTTGACCCCACTGTTTCGAGTCTGTGGAGCACCATGGTGCAGATGGCATAAGAGCTGCCTACCTCACAGCGGCTGAGAAACAGAAAGTGACACAGGAAGAGGTCGTGGGTAAGGCATATGTTCCCAGAAGATGCCCGAAGTGATGGAATTTCCCCCACCATTATCTCCTAACCGACCATTCTCTATGCAGTCATCGGTGGATAAACCCACTGATGACAGCAGAGCTCTCAGGGTCCAGCACAAGTATGAGTGGAGTCAGTGTGGGGGACAAACTGCTACTACACAAGTCTTCGAGGGTGTTTCATGTTCAGCCGTGGCCATGAGTCTTCAGTCACAACTGAATTAAAAGCACGAGACACACTCTAAAATAATGACTTTATAGTATCTCATTTTGGGTTTGGTATTTTCTCAATGAGTCATGATGCTGGGTGTATTTCTGTATTCTTACTGGGCACTGGTTAATACTCTTTAAAAAACAGATCTTCAGAGTTTCCCAATTTTAATGAGGACATTTGTTCTGCTATTGCTAAATGCAAGGATGCTTTACAAACTCTGGATAAAGGCTCCTTAAGAGAGAGATGTATATTATTTTCAGCCTTTTTATAGGATTTCCTTTCATTTTTAATAATATCCTTTGAAGTACAAAGTTTTTTTTTAAAATAAAGTCTAGCTTATCTTTTCTTTTTAAATTTCTTTTATGCTTTGTGTTTGAAGTGTTATATCCACAAAAGCCACTGCTTAATCCAAAGTCACAGAGACCTAACTCGAGTGCAGTCCCAGGGAAGCAATGGATAGCATGTTCACAATAGTCTAGTGTGTCTGATGAGAATTTCGAGAAACAGAAGCACACAAAGGCAATGCACAGAACTGGGATACAAAGGCCATCTGCAAGCCAAAGAAGACAGCATGCTTAAAAAAGAAACCAACTTTTGGGCCTGGGCAGGGAACACCCAAGATGAGCCCAGAGCAAAACCTGATACCAGAAAACACTTTGCATAGATATGCACTCATTAAAGAAGGAAGAGTCATTTTACATCAGAGCGATCTGCAGGAACCTGTCTCATTCTGCTTGTCAGGTTACCATTTCTAGGTATAACAACTGTACCTTTTACAGCCTCAACAAGATCTTTTATAAACATTAGGCTAACCCAAAATAAAGGAAGTTCTACACAATGATTGGCCCTATCTATGTAAGAATCAAAGTCAAAAAGAATGAAACGTGCTCATGGGCCAGAAAAAACTGAGAGGACAGTCATAGCAAATGCTGGCCCATAGGATGAACTTTGAGTGCAGAAACTGGTGAACTATGAACAAAGAATATAGCATAGGAAGTGGTATCGTACTGATGCTAATTTTGCTGGGTTTTGTTATTTGTCTATGATAACATGGTGAAATTTAGGGATGTTTAATGAATTCTATTATTCTGTACTTTTGTGTGAATTTGAAATCATAAAACTTAAAAGTTGTGCAACGGTACTTTTATTCATAGCAAATAAAAATGAAATTGTGAAAAATAATAGTTACATTTTAAATAAATTTCAAAGATAATTACACAATATATCTAAATTTATTTGATTATTTGAAAATTCTGTGGTGCTTTCCTTCATTAAATAGGTTCAATTAAAGCAACAATTCTGTTACGCACAGTTAATGATAGGACCTGTCAGCACCTACAATAGCTCTCATATACAACCACTTTTAATTGGGACTCAAAATATGTGATGGTGTAAAATTTTTTTAAATAAAATTATATTGAATACAGTCAATCAAAGGTCTATAAAAAGCAAAAGCTGTACCAATGACCTGATCAGATCATACTGCCCCCACTCTAACGTTCCACAACCAATTTCCCCTTAAAATTCTGATGAATTTGTCCTTGGGGATAACAACAATTTATCTCCCTTTTCTTTTACAAATTTTCTTAATTTTCAGATTCCAGTTTCTAAATGCTGTGTGCACTGACACTGATTAGGCTGCAGTTTCCCTGTAAGGAGACAGGCACGACACAGGGAAGGAAGTTTACTGTGCTCTCAATTACACAGGCCTTGAGGGAAATGAGGATTCAGCCTTTTCTGGGTTAAAAATAATGTAACCATCATTTTAAAATGTTTAAGACCCTGCAGTCAGCAATGAGTCTTTGAGACTCAGATCTACCCCATTAGCTGGACATGTTTCTCTGGCTTTCAGGGACCACCTGTAAGTCCTATGAGGAGGAGCTACTGATAGACAACAGACTGATGAGGCTTATTTGTGTACTCTGTACTTCCTGTGCCGCTGGGAAGGGAAACAGACTGGTCGAGGACTTCATTGAAGTCCTATGTCTACAGAGTCAGGTCCAACACTAGCTCATCGGACTCCATCTTTCTGCTTTCTTCTGTATGATAGATGGAGGGGCAATAGAGAAACCACTGTGCAAATAGCCACCATCGTGGATTTAAAGTTATTCTGCAATTTTACTTTCTAATACAAATATTCAGATAATCTGAAACTACCCCCACTTTAAAGTCTTCTGTGGTAAAAAATCTGATTAACTGGATTTTTTCAAAATTCCTTTATATGCAGAATTTGACTGTTGGCACATTCAAGAAAGTGGTCATGGATTTGATTTAGCCAAACTCTGGGTTATGGATCCTTAGGCAACTTAACTACTGGAAGATCCATTTTTAAAAATCATTAGTTGGAACTGGTGATCATCAGAGATTTGTTTCTGAAGACTGAAAGGCCTGGTGGGGAGCCTGGTGCTATTGTTACTGTGCCTCTGCAGTTCTTTGTGACAGTGAGAATGGAGCAAGGCCACTGCCACTGGGATTCCTGGGCTCAGACTTCAGTCAGCAGACTCCACCCCCAGCACTGAAAAGGAAGTGAGGGTGTGCCAGACACACAGCAGAGAATGGCTTCCCTAACACTGCTCCCTAGTGCTGAACACATAAAGAGGTTTTCATACATAGTTCTGGTACATTTAAGAGAACATATTTATTCTCAAATATATGAAGCATTCAAATATTTAGGGCAAGGTTTTGAATAAAGAAGACTATTACTGAATAGCAGAAGTGATAGTGAGTCCACAAGTCTGCTTAGCTGATCAGTAAATCAAATCCTCTCAGACAGACGCCCAGGATCTGGGTTTTGCTGGAATGTCAGTTATAGCACTAAAGAAACCAGCTGATGAAAACAGCCTTTCTGCTATTGCTCACTCATTGACTACAAAGAATGTAGTACAGTTCGTCTTATCTTAGGAACTTGGTCAGGCATGAGAGTCAGAAGGAAAGCAAAGGGAAAGGCCAGTTACCAAAATACTGGTCGCCACAGAATGGACGCAGGGGACTGACTGCAGCAGAAGATGCCAGGGCACACAGACAGCAGTTTGGGAAGAACAAAGGCTCGTAGCAGCATTTTAGAAAATGAACTGATGACTGGCTGAAAGATTCCCATCCCTGAACTGCTAATTATTTTAGGAAGTCTTTTGTTAGGGTGAGAACTGGGAGACTAGAAAACAAGGGATCCAGCCTGAAGGTTAAAAAGAAGAGGGGAGAGGCTGAAAATTATAGACCTGTAAGTGTAGCATCTATATTAGGAAATAAATTTGAGATGATACTCATGGATGAGCTTAATGATACATTTGGAGAAGTACAATTTAATAGGAGTGAGTCAGCATGGATTTACCAAAGGCAATCATGTCAGGAAAAGTTCCTTCCTTTTCACGTTGAATAAGAACCAATAGAAAACTGTCAGGGTTTGCAGAGTGTTGGACTTTTCATAAAATAAATTATTGTACAGGATGTCATGATGTGTGTCAGAGCATCAAACCAACATCGAGCAAGAAAGGAAGAGGGTGGAAATAGAGGGCCAAAACCCTGGGAAAGGAAGGACTGCCTCCTGCAAGGTCTGCAGAGGGGAGACAAGGGCCTGACTGCTGCCTCCTGCAAGGTCTGCAGAGGGGAGACACGGGCCTGACTGCTGCCTCCTGCAAGGTCTGCAGAGGGGAGACACGGGCCTGACTGCTGCCTCCTGCAAGGTCTGCAGAGGGGAGACACGGCCTGGCTGCAGACGGAGAATTAAAAATATCCAGTAAGTATAGCTTGAATGGCACTGAATTGGTTCTAATTAGAAGGGAAGACAAAGGCCGCAGTGTGCTGACAACAGTCAAACTTCTCTATTCCTGTGTTCATAGCTGGATAAGTACCAAGAAATATAGTTGAATAAAATGTCATAAAAATATAAATTCTAACTTAGAGAATATAAAAATATAGATTAGTAAAGAAAGCACAGTAAATTCATATCATATCACCCTGTAAGACAATAATTTAGGGTACTATTTAAATGAATATGTAGAACTAATGAAAAACTAACTTAAATATGAAAAACATGACATCAGAAAACTGAAAAAAAAAATAAGAAAAGTACCCTATCATGGCTTACTGCTTAATCTTTCTTGAAAGAGCACGCTGCTTTCTCACTGCCTTCAAGCATCCCAGCTTCTCAAAGGTAAACATGAGATGGGGGAAAGGCCGGCCACATTCTCCTGAGAAAAGGAACAGTCTGGTCAAACAGCCAGTGAGCCATCAGAGCCTATCACTAACTAGCATCTAGCACTAACCGGTACATGAGGCGTGTGGTCTGCCCCGCTAGTCCAGGACATAAGATGGACACAGAGATGATGTCCGTGAGAAGCTTCGAGCTACTTCTCCTTATAGAGTCCATCCTACACATACAGCTTGGGTGACAGCGAGGGGCAGGGAAGCATCCCGCCCCAAGCAGCTGTAGGAACAGTCACACTGGGTAAGGGCTCTGCTGACCAGCTAGGAAATGCAGTGCACAGGCTTAACCCTCTGGTAGGTCAGCTCTGCAGCACCTCCGCCGTACCGCTTTCACGCTGATGAAGAACCCAAGGGTAAGGGCAGTCACAACAGTCTAACTGGACATTGTCTGTCTGTGTGAGCTCTAAGGTGCCAACCTCACCAAAACAGAAAAAGTAGAGACCTTTGCTTTTGTTTGGTTCTCGAAACATCCCTGCATACAACAAAGGTCAAGAAATCAGCCACCCCATCATTACTTTTATATACTGATAACAGGAATTTATTTTTAAAGTGAAAAGATTGAAAGAGTACACCAGTATCAAACTTGGCATAGTCACACATCATCATCAGGTGCATTAAAATATTCTAGCTTAAGTTTCACACATATAATGTTCACATCAGAGAAAGTCCTCTTTTCTCTGATGTGGACATCATAAGTGCAAAAATACATACCTTAAAGCAGCCCAGTTGTTATGGAAAGGCCCTCCCTTGGTTCTCACACATACAGAGCCTATCTTTACTACTGTGTTTATAGTCCTATCCACAGAGTATCTGAGCCAATAGCTCCATTGCATGCACCACACAATGGCACCCTCACAGATGTACACTAAATAATCCTCGGCATGGTAAAGTCATCCTGTCACGAGCCACCTGGCCAGAGAGAGAAGCAGGGGTGACTAGCAGCTAGCCTCAGCAGACCAGGCTACACTAGCTGTATTTGCACATGGTGCTGTCAGGGCCACAACACAGGACACTTCTCCACACTGACTTTAGAGGTGGGTGCTTCCTTAAACAGAACACCATTCCCGCAGCCCAGTGCTTCCTTTTGTGTAGAGACGGTTCTATACTCAGGGACAGTTTTCAATTAAATAAAAAGCTGGGTGACGGGAACCAGTTTGCTTTCCCTACAGACACCTTCCATCGCATCTGACTCATACATCAAGATGTAGGAGCAATCTTGCAGCCGTGCCATCGCCAGGCCATAGCCTCTGACTTGAGTCACATCCTCAGTCACATTCTCAGGAAAACAGCAGTACAAGGAGGACAGTGTAACATTTTAAATCATAAATATACTGAAAGAATTAATTTCTACCGATTAATAAAAACAAATCTGGCCACAGCATCTGCCTGCCCTACGATGATTCTGTTAGCTCTGTATATGTGATAGAGCACAGGTGCAAGCTCTGTATATGTGATAGAGCACAGGTGCAAGCTCTGTATATGTGATAGAGCA
>LOJH01015693.1:0-23280 GCA_001685095.1 Ellobius talpinus | reverse complement strand
AAGTTTCTGTCCCACCCAGTCCCACAGCCATTCAGTCCCAAAGAAACACACAGAAACCTACATTAATAATAAATTGGTTGGCCTATTAGCTCAGGCTTATTAGTAACTAGCTCTTACAACTTAAATTAATGCATAATTCTTGTCTGTGTTTAGCCACATGGCTTGGTACCTTTTCTCAGCATAGCATTTTCATCTTGCTTCCTCTGTGTCTGGGTAGTGACTGCAGACTGAGCCTTTTCTCTTCCCAGAATTCTCTTAATCTGGTTGCCCCACCTATACTTCCTGCCTGGCTAGTGTTCAGTCGGTGTTTTATTAAACCAGTACAATTGACAAATCTTTACAGGGTACAAGAACATTATCCCATAGCAGCTCTAATTTCATTCTTCTGCCTATGGACATCAGTTTTTCCCAGCACCATTTGTTAAAGATGCTGTCTTTTCTCATGTATGTTTTTTGCTTTTTGTCAAATATCAGATGGCTATAGTTGTGAGTACTCATGTTTGGGTTTCTGTTTTATTCTTTTGTTTTCTTGTCTGTTTATGTGCCAGTATCATACTGTTCTTATTACTATGGTTCTATAATGTGTTTTTAAGGATAATTAGATTTATTACATATTTGAGAGCTGGCTATATATTTGGTGTAAAATAATTGGCCCAAACTTAGAGAAAATATTGGCTAATCAAGCAATTGAAGTTAAAATTTTTTGCATTTGCATATGTTTTGATCTGTACTTAATAAGTTATAATTAAATTCACTTTTAGTACTACAGATGAGTATAGAATAGAATCCTAGGAATATAACTTTGAAATATTTTGTTATATTAGTTTTTTTCCAAAAATGAAGGCAGTGCATATTTAGTTACTCTTTTGTAAAAGTACACATTTGTATGATGAGACTAGGAAAGCATAGATGAATGGATAAGATATACTTTAATATGTTGATAATATTTAAATAAAACATCTCTTTCTAGAAGTTGCACTTCTAATCAGTCAGATTTCTTTATGAATTATTAACAGAAATGACTTTAACCAGTAAGAGCAGGATTTACTACTAGCCATACTACCAGCCACCTAGAGTCCTTTTGTCCTTATGTCTGATGAATGGCTTGGAGATTTGTTTTCTTTGAACTATTTCTGTTAGAATATGCAAGAGAGGGAAGGCTGTTGGACACTGGCAAATTTTAAATTACAAATTGTGTAGCCACCTAGAGACATTAATCATGAAACAAAGGAATGAGAGATACATGGTGAGGAGACCTCTTGAGAAAGTTTGACTTAGAAACTTAAAATTGGGTTAGGGGTTTAGCTCTGCGGTTGAATGTTTGCCTAGTATACATGCATCCTGAATTCAGTCTCCAGTATTGCAGTCACTCAGCCAACCAATAAAAATCGTATTTATAGTTCAGCATGTGTTTGTGCTATCTCTATACAGAGAGTATGCACAAGTCCTTGTTCTTCTAAAAAAGGTCATTAAAAGGTCAAGACAACAAGGCCCTATCATTAGATAACGTTTAAGATTCTACTTAAAGTTGAAAGAATGTGCCTATTTTAACTTTAATAACTGGGTTTCACTTCTTGTTTACCCCGGTAGTTATATATCTTTTATAGTGTCATATAACTAGTTACCCTAAACTTACTAAAAACTTAACAGCATGAAAACAAATTATTTTCTCAATTTCTATGTATCAGAAACTCAGGAGTGACTTAGCTGGATGGTTGTGGCTCACGATTTCTCATGTTGTTGAAATCAAAAGTAGGCAAGGATTGCAGGTTGAAAGCTTCACTTGTTGAAGGATGTACTTCCAAGATGGCTCATTCACATAAGTTTTGGCAGGAGGCTTTGCCATATGGGTGTCTACTCATAGCCTGGCAGCTAACTTTCCTTAAAGTAAGTGATCCAAGAGTAGAGTGCAAGTGCTTTCCGTGACCTAGTCACTAGAGTCACGTACCTTCACTTCCACTGTATTCTGTTCATTAGAAGTTGTCGGTTGCTCCAGGAACAAAGACCTAAATTCTCATCTAATATTTAAAGTATCACAGGCATTGTAGGTTACAGTCTGAAAAGGAAAATGCCAATAGTGAGGAGTAGAATAGAGGGTTAGCTCCCCCATCAAATGATGACAATGAATTCAATTTCCTGAATCCTATGACTACACTCAAAAGGAAGAAATACCATGGCCTATGATGTTGAGAATTTGAAAATTATAACTTGAATATAGACTTTTATGAGAATGTTAATAGGAGAACTGAAAAATCATTGCATGTTGTTACTAATTTTTATAAACAATTTTAAAAATTGAAAATATTTATAAATAAATCAAATCATGTGAAAATGTGCCCTCCTCCTCTCTCCCCCTCCCCATTGTGTGCACATACCTTGCGCTTGAGTTCCTTTTAAGCTTTGAGTACTCAATGTTTTTTGCAGCTCATCTTCCAAAACAAACATGGTCAGGTCTGTCACAGCAGTACCCCATGGTACTGGTACCAACTTCTCTGTTACTTTCTTTTGCTGTGATAAACACTACAACCAAAAGCAGCTTGCAGAGGGAGGGATTTATTTCATCTTAAGTTGTAGTTCATCATGAAGGGAAGTCAGGGCAGGAACTCCAGGTACCTGGAGGAAGGAACTGAAGCAGAGACTGTGGAGGAATGCTCTCCATGGCTTGCTCAGTATGCTTTTTTATACAACCCAGGGTCGCCCGCCCAGGCATCAATCACTAAGAAAATGCCCCACAGGCTTGCCTATAGGCCAAGCTGATGGAGGCACTTGCTTAATCTAGATTCCCTCTTCTCAGGGACTCCAGTTTGTATCAGGTTGACAAAAGCCAACCAGCACATATTGCTTCAGTTTTTATGATGGACAATTTTGGCCGGCGGTGTAAGGTTGAACACCGTCAAGCTTTCTGGCCTTCTGTAGTTTATAGAATCTTAGATTGATGTGAAATTCCCCTCTGTATGCTGTAAATACCATTAGTGAATAAAGAAACTGCCTTGGCCTGTTGATGGGGCAGAACTCAGGTATGCGGGGAAAACTAAACTGAATGCTGGAAGAAAGAGAGGTGGAGTCAGTGAGAAGCCATGTAGCCCCACCAGAGACAGACACCTGAACTTTACCCGGTAAGCCACAGCCATGTGGTGATACACAAATTAATAGAAATGGGTTAAATTAAGAGGTAAGAGTTAGCCAATAAGAAGCTAGAGCTAATGAGCCAAGCAGTGTTTTAAATAATATAGTTTCTGTGTGATTATTTCAGGACTGAGCTGCTGGGCAGCTGGGAAACAAACAGGCAACCTCCTACATTAGCTAGACAGGTCTAGGTCTTGAGTGGCATCTTCATGCTTGTGTTGTATGCATTTACATACTCTGAAATCCTGGTTGATCTCCAATGTAGGATATATATCTAAGTGCTGGGCCCCATACCTTCCTTTAGTACTTTAGAAATATTTTCTGTTGCAAGTCTCTTAAACTGCCTTTTTTGTTTAAGTTGCTATATATTATAGTCCAGGTTTTGTATCTAGAGAGCATAACAAACAGATAGATGGCAGACATACTATTTATCATTTAAACAAAACTTAAAATTCAAACTTTTCAACAAGACATTAATTACCAAGTGATTTCCATCAGAATGTTAGATCTGAATTATTTTGTCGAAGCATAGTACTATACATAAACTTTCTAAGAGAAGAGATTGCAATAAAATTGACAGTTACTCAAATGTTAAAAATATTGTCAGCCAAGCAGTGGTGGTTGCACATGCCTTTAATCCCAGCACTTAGGAATCAGAGGCAGACATATTCCTGAGTTCAAGGCCAGCCTGGTCCTACAGAGTTAGTTCCACGACAGCCAATGTTACAAATAGAAACCCTGTCTTAAAAAAAAATGCTCACCTTTGTCTTCCCCTCTTTTATTATGTAGAAATGGTAGCTGGATTTGGTAAATGGTGGTACATGCCATCTTGGTGCTTATAGAAAACTGAAGAAAGATGTGGTTTTGTGTGTACTGTGTTAGAGAATCCTTGCCTTTTCAGTGGAAGCAAATGTCCCATTCTAAGGTAGAACCAGTTTTATTTTTATTCAGTCATTAATGTTCAAAGTTTTTTTCTAGAGTTACAGAATTAAATATCACAAATTCTAAGAAAAATGTTGATAGCTAAAGCTTTTTAATAAGTTCCTTAAATTTAAATTAGTATTATATACATGCAAATATAATTATATACACTTATATAATAATTTTTAGAAAAAGAAAATGAGAAGTGACATCTTCTCCAACATTTAAGTAAATTTGAATGTTAGTGTGGCTTTCTTTTCTCTCCTTATACCCCCAAATTGTCCCTTTTTTCACATCACCCTCCTTCCCCTTTTTAATTGTAAAGCCTGCAAAATGGAATTGGTATAGTCTTTCCTGCCTTGGTTTCTCATGCTAAAACATGAAAAGACTGTTTCCTGTCACACCCTCAGTAGGTAAGGAACAGCATCCCCATCCCCCACCACATCAACACATCTAGTTTCTCTTGCTGTTGTGTTAAATTCAGTCATCCTAAAAGCTCTTCACATCTGGTTTGAAGGTATTACTTTTCAATGTTATAGAATACATCTACATTCAATTTGTTGTATTTTGGTTTTGTTTTATATTTTCTTCCTTAAATTATATGCTAAGAATCTAGCCTCATGTACACAACATGGTTGTACAGGAAAGCTTTTTAACTGTTGTGGGTATTGTTCTTTGATAATGCACCAATATTGGTAAGAGGCAGTTACTTTTTTTTTAATTTTGTTGGCATGTGTGTGCACACCCCATGGTGCACATGCAGGAGTCTGGATCAAATCCAGTAGTCAGGATTGATGACAAGTGCCCTTACCTGCTGCGTCATCTCACCAATTTCTTAAACATCTGAAGCCACTTCAGTGAACTTCTCACCTACTTAAAAGCCAATGGTCTGTCTTACATTTTGACTGTCTTTTTACTCATATGGTTTTATAATGAGCTAGCCATTTTGGGGAATATTGATTTACTGAACTGTATAGATTATAGATCTTCCAAGTGTTGACTTATTAGATATTTAAAAATAAAATTTAATATAATCATCAAGCACACCACAGAAACCTTTAGCTATTGGGCAGCTGTCAAACTTACTATAACAGGTACAACTTTTCCAAATTTTAATTCTCACTTGAAAGCTCAAATTTTATTATTGGCAACAAGTCTTGTCACTTGTTTTCCTTAAAGTGACAGGCTAGCTTCATTTGCTTTTGAGAAAATGTCTGAATAACCATAGCCTGCATGTCATTCATTCTTTGAAGTGAAAATAGCATTCTATTAAAAAAAAGTGACTAGTTCCGCTTGCAACTCAAACATTACACAAGTTTTTCCCCCAAGACAACCCTTGCACTTGAAGAGAACGTCAGCAGATTCTCTCAGAGTTGCTTCAGTGCCGTCAGTGTAGATGCCAGTGTGGTAAACACTGCACATACCATCTTAATGCTATTGTGAAGATAGTTCAGCTAATGGATGGCATTATGTGAGTTTAATCATTAACCATTTTGCAGCTGCCAAAAGAAATCATAGACCATGGTAGAGAAAAGTGTCTTTATTAGCTGTAAAGTAGCAAACAGCCAGAATGCATTTGCCTTGTTCTCACCTGGGCAGGAGGAGGTTTACATAGGAGAGCCTGCATGGATGCTTGTGGTTATGTCAATGGAAAGGAACATTTAGCTTTGGGAGTCCTGCACTTTAAAACAAGCACCAATTCAGCTGGATCTTTGGGAAACTTCTGGTCTTTCAAGTTGACTGTCTGTCAACATAGTCCTGAAAAATGCCTGGATAAAGTATAGTCAGATCATTGAATTCTTGACATGTACAAGGACACACAAGCCTGTGACTGTCTCTCCAATTGCAGATACCTTGAAAGGATCCTGGGATTCACAGGGGTCCTGAATTCTGTGTTGAGACTCACTGGTTAAGACAGATTGCAATTTCCTCTTAGAGAAATACTAAGAATATTCTAGCATTTCATCGACTTTAAGAGTACACGAAGATAAAGGCGCTTGCCTTTAGTCCCAGCCCTCAAGAAGCAGAGGCAGGCAGATCTCTGTGAGTTTGGGGCCAACCTGGTCTACAAGAGCTAGTTCCAGGACAGCTGGGGCTGTTATACAGAGAAACCCTCTCTCGAAAAACAAAACAAACAAAAGAATGCATGAAGATCACAATGATTTCTCATAGTTCCTTTTCACATTTATTGGATAATTTTTATATATTAAGTTATACTTACAAATTGTTTCCAGTTACTGCTGGGGAACCTCCTTCAGCCAGTGGCCTTTGAGAGGCTGGAACAAGTTGGGCATGGCCATGGGTACCAAAAAGGTGCGCATTCACATGCCCCCTCTCTCTCCTCTCTCACCTGGCTGCTGGATTCAGTTCCTGTTGCCCATTCCTTCAGAGGACTGTGATCTATGAGTCCTTCCTTAAAAAAAAAAAACTTCATTATACCCAATTCTGAGCTAGTGTGGGACTATTTTATTCACATTCTTCTACAAGTTACTTATCTATATGCATACCAAATGCTGATTTTTACTTTTTTACTGTAATCTAGTAGAAGTTTTGTGGAGACAAGGCGTGTATAGCTCAGGGTAGAGTACTTGCTTAGTATACGCAGTCCTGGATTTAAGAATGAATGTAGTGGGACAGCAAGGTCGCTCAGTGGGTAAAGGTACTTCCACCAAGTCTATGACCTGAGTTTGATCCTGGGGACCCACTTGGTGAAAGGAGAAGATTGCCCTGTTAGGATGCACAAGTCTCACTCATCACACATACATGTATAAATTAATGTAATAAATGTTTTAGAGAGAGAAACTATGTGGATCAAAATGAATAGTGAAAAAAGCCAGTTAGCTTTGTTTAACCACAGGATCTCCAGCACTTTTCCTAATGTGGTATTTTGACTTTTTTTCCATGGGCCTTATAATCTCTTCAGTGACATTGCTGAAATTTGGAGGTGGAGAGGGGGGATCACCTAAGTTGTCATTTGCACCTAATATATTACACTCTGAACTCTCCTGCTTACTAGGCAGACTTGCTATGTTACGACAGCAGACTAACACTGAAAGATTTTTTTCTTTGCCATTAGTCATATTTCCATATTCTTTTTAAATTTTTTAAACATTTTTTATTTTGTATTTTGAGTATGGTTTTATTAAATGTAAGATACAAAAATGAATACTATTGCTACCAAAAGAGTTGGCATCTTTTATTACTATGTCAAAGTTTTTTTAATTGTCCAAATAAAAAAGGAAATATAAAAATATGGAGAATATTAACATCTAATCTACATTTTCCATTGGCAATAGAATAAAACATAAACTTTGAGCTTTTTTATTTCTACAGCTACATAATGAGATCATTTCACATTTTTTTAAAACTTAATTCACAAAATAATAGAGTCAGGTCTTTGAAACTCGTGGTATCGTTTTTTTATCGTATGTGCGTGTTTTGCCTGCATGTACGTACGTGCACCACATGCATGCCTGGCGCCAGTCAGCTGCGTATGCACTCAAGAAGCAAGGAGCGATGAAGGCCGGCACTTTGTTCTTCTCCTGTTATGTTCAGTCTCTGATCACAGCCCGTGAGGTGGGAGGCACATTTAAGGCAAGACTTTCCTTACTCTTCTGGAAAGACACTCATCGACATACTCAGAATTGTGTTTCCATGGTGATTCTAAATCTAATCAAGTTGACAATGAAGATCAATCATCAGAATACTGTGTACATTAAATTACAGGTAAAGAGTTTTCCCAGATCAATTTAGTTTAAAGGGAGCATTTGGGAGAGGGGTATGAAAAATCATATTTAAAATGGCTACTTAAAATATGTGGTTTCTATTTTGCATGAGAATTCACCCCCAGGAATAAATATTTATACTCATTAAGAATGTAAATTCAGGCCTGTGCTCTTGAGAGCACTGGCTGCCCTTCCAGAGGAACTGGGTTTGATCCTCCAACACCCACATGGCAGGTCACAACTCACTTGTAATTCTAGTTTCAGGAGATCCAGTGTTCTCTCCTGGCCTCCAAAGGTACCAGGCATGGATGTAGTACACAGATACACATACATTCATATAAAATAATAAAATACTTTTTAATAAAACAAATTCAGAAAGATATATGTAGAATGTAATGAAAAGAAAAGGGCTTAAAAGAGACAGGGTAATAGAAAAATATTACTCTTCAAGATGATGTTAGTAGATTTGAAGTCATAATGGTTATATACAGATGAAGTATTTTTAACTTTTTAAAAGTATTTTTTATTGTAGCATTGAATTGATAGATATTTTTGGTGGATTTATATTAAACCAGAATCCTGTAAAGAACTTGGAAATAATTAGGGTGTTTAATTTTTTATATATTGTTTATAAAACTCTATTTCCTTCAAAACCCTGGGATGAACCCCGTTTTGCCCTGGAGTTGTTCCCACACTGGCAGTGGGCTTGCCTTACACAGTGTCTCATGTGCAGCAGACCAAGCTCCGTAGTAGTTTGCTCCTCATAGATTTTCCATGTACATAAATCTGTTCAGATCAATTACAATTCCCTGTTTTTATACTTACCTCATTCCTGTACTTTTTTCTCGTCCTATTTGAAAGGGGTTGATATCTAGTACTTTCTGAAAGGCAACACAATTACCTTTTTGTGTTTTTACAGTGTTAGGGACACACCTCAGGTCTTGGGCATGCTCAGCATTGCTCTGTCATTGAGCGACATGTCTAGCCCAATTTTCCGTTATCTCCATATGAAGAATAAACTAGATTTTGGACTAATGGACTAGCAGCTGCAGCTTTCTTTTTACTCTTTTAGGATTACCAAATACTCTGATTCTGACAGGCATGCTTTTATATGATACCTACCTATGAAAAGCTAAGATTGACTCTAAGATTGTCCCAGTCCACATACAAGGACATTTCAGGACCACTTCACATCCTCAGCTTTCAGACGGGAGCGTGGCTATGACATGTAAACCGTTCTCCACCATGCGCTCTACTAGTTACATAGAACTGGGAATAGTTCGTGCTGTTGTGTATCTTATGCCTCAGAATAAAGTCATTTGTTGAATGGCTTGACACATAAAAATCTCTTAAAATGTTCAGATTTCTCTTGCTTTCTTACTTGAAGTTATGATAAAGTCAGCTTCGACAGTGTAAAATCCACTTAGTAATATTTGAGAATCAAAGGAAAAATACTAGTTATATTTGTCTAGTGTTAACTTCCTTTCAGAGGAGGGCTGGAGGTGGCGGCACACAACCGTAACCCCGGCACTCTGGAGGCTAACACAGGATGGATGAGCTCACAGACTGCACAGTGAGTTCCAGGCCTGTTTCCAAGAGAAAACTGTTCACTTGCTGCATGTTAAGAGATGTAGAGTGAACGGCAGAAATTGCAGTGTACTGCTCTGTATAGTAATGCTTTTTCTTTAATAGTAGTAAGAACAAAACTAAGGAAAGCTGTATTTTTTAATCCGAAACTAAAATATTTTCATTTTTAGATATTTAATAGAAATTCCTGAGTTACCTGAGTATCCCCCCCTTTGCCCCTGCTAGTAACCCAATGATATCTTTCAGGTTATCAAATTTAGACATCACAGAAGGTTGGCACCAATATTTTCTAAGCCAAACAAAAATTTATCATTCTTCTATTATCTATTGTTTCACCCCTTCCCAGTCAGTCCCAGTTGGTTTTTAATACTCTTCTGACCTCAGAAATGGTCACTCTTAGTTATATAAAAGTCAGCGTTTGGAAAGTAGGGTATTATCATTAACCACTTACTGTAATTTATCTTCAATTTCAGGTTAAACATTGTTTTTGCTCTTTCTAGTTCCTAATAAAATAGTTACTTCAGATTTCTAGTGGCAGTTTTTAAAAGGAATTTGTTTCATTAATTATAATCTCTTTTTATAATCTAATATTAAATTATAATTTAATAAGCATTTTGTTATAATTTACATCTCCTTTGACTTTGTTACTGTACATTGGATATCGTGCTATTGTTATAAGGGGACTTCATGGCCCAACACTTAGAGCACTTGCTCCTCTCAGCGGGTCTGAGGCCTCTGACTTCCATGAGCACCTGCTCTTATGTGCACAGATACACACACACCTACACTTAATTAAAAATGATAAAAAATTAATTGTTATTTTGCTAATAACTAGCGGTGACATTAATTGAATAAAACCAAAAGTTACTCAAGATTGGGCTGGCAAGATGGCCCAGTGAGTACACGTACTTGCTGCTGAACATGCAGACCTGAATTCATTTCCTAGGACCCAGATGGCAGAGAGAGAACAGACCCCTGCCAGTTGTTCCTGCATGCACACACAAAATAAATGTAAAAATGGTTTGAATTTGAATTTAAGAATTACACAGTTTGTGCTAAATTATAATTTATGAGTATATAATATTAGGACTTCTTTAGATTTCAGAATTTATAGGCTTATGGCTTCAGAAAGCACAAAGAGCTTACCAGATACGAGGTTTTGTGTATTTTTAACTCTGAGCCATAGAATACATGACGACAATACGTTCTGTGGTTATCAATTTTCAGTGTCAGAAGTTGTGTAATACCAGTGTTGGCCACAAGGTGGGAGTGAAAGGCAAGGACTTGTATCCAAACAGCTCAACTACATAATGCATTATATTTATAAGCCTTTTAGATGCTTATTAGATAAAACAGGAGCTATAGTTTGGTTACTTCTTGTGTTACAGTTGCATTTCTTATTTGAAAAAACTATAACAAAAGACAAGGGCATTGACTTACATATATAGGCCATTATTAATGAATACCAAAGGACAAAGTATCAGAAATATTTTGCCCCTAAATTCCTGGGCATAGAAGTGCTTGGTGATTAGAGTAGTAATTTTGATTAACTGAATATGAAAATTTTCTTTAATTACCATTAGTAGAGACAATCAAAGAAATGACTGAAAATTATTTTTTTTAATTTTCATTTCCCTTGATCTCATTTAAAGAAAAAAGAACCTATTGTGTTTTTATGGATACACAAAACCTCTTGTACTGTGTGTAAGAGAGCACACACACATTAAATGTGATTGGTTTTAATTAGGTGAATGCTGTATTGTGTTTTCCCATTTGAGTTTAGAAGCATGTAAAGTGATCATTTCTTTTCCTCCTAAGGGGAGAAGACAAGTTTCTTCTGGAAAAGAGCCCTCAGCGGATCTCAGCCTCCCTTCACATCATCACAGGTGCTTCTAGAACCTTTGCCACTCAAGACTTAAACAAATTAAATATGCAATATTTTGTATGTTTTTAAAATTTTTAGCAATTGTAAAAGAAAAAAAAAATAGTTGTTAACCCCTGAAGTGGACCTGCATGTGAAAATGACCTAACTGCATCATATGGTTACAATAGAACTAGATCTGAAAGCTGACTTCTCTAGCAGTCCCCTATTTCAGCAAGCCTGTATCGTGGCCGTATTGTTGGATGTGATGAATCCTGATGTGAGCCAGAGTGAAGAGTAATTAATACTCTATTCATGATGCTTATGGAGAACATCCGTGTGACATATGAAGGGGTAGATACACTAACATGCAGGGCAAATGAACTAGACCTTTTATCATTTGTTTTGTGCCTAGCTTTTTAAATATTAGAATTGTTTTTAGCATATATTCTACAAATTTAAATTTTAGTTTTAACATTTAACCTTTATAATTCTGTGACCCATAAAAACTATGCTGTATATATTTAATTACAATAAAAAATAATTTTAATTTATAACCTTTTTTAAAATATTGATTTGTTTTTAGGGATAATATAGAGAAGACTTTCTGGGACCTTAAGGAAGAATTTCATAGGATATGCTTGCTAGCAAAAGCACAGAAAGACCACTTAAGCAAACTTAATATGCCAGATATTGCAGCTGGTAAGATTTAATTTATCTTATAGTAATTTTAATTGTATTGGTTGAAATAATTTAATTTTTAGTGTAAAAATAATTCCAAATGCTTATGAAAGGCTAATAATCTGCATCTTGCCCCTTATGGTTGAACAGATATATGCTATTAAATTCCATGCTGTACGTTATAGAATTTTTGCTTTTTCACTGTTTTTTTTATTGTATATGGTACTGTATAGACTTAAGTGAATAGCCTAATTACCAATCAGCTTAATGAGAAGTACCATCTTGAAAATATAGGATACATTTTTTTTTATTTGGGGATCATGTTAAACATTAACTCACATGTCCGTAAGTGCCCCTAAAGCAACACTACTATATCTGAGCTGACTAAAATTATAACATCACCCTTGTTTATAACCAAGTTCTGCCCAAAATGTCATCAAACACTACTTAAGAGTTTCTGATGATCTAGTTGAAGAATGAAAATGTGGAGTGCACATTTCCTTAGACCCATTTCTCTTGGCAGCACAAAATAAAAACTGAGTATAAAATGCCACCTAGGAACATCTGTGCGTGCGTGTGTGTGTTGGCTTTTTGGGTTAGTTTTGTGTGTTGTGTGTGTGGTTTTTTATTTTTTTAAGCTCCAGACTGGAATTTGGGTAGTTGCTTCACAGTTAAATATTAATAACAAAATATCAGAAATTAAGTCTAGCATCCAGACACGTCAGTAAACAGAAAGTAAAGTGATCATTTAGAATGATGGGTTCCTGTTTGCCCTTGTGATTTGGAATATCCTCCAGGCAGTTCCCTAGTAATAGGATTTACAGTCTTCACTCTGAGAGATGTCGCAACAATGGTGACTAGCATGTCCTTCATTGAAGGTCCTGTTTTTTCTGTGGCTCTCACATCATAATGTTTAAAATCACTGATAGCGAAAGTTCTCTTTTTGCCACTACCTATATTTATTTCCAGTAAATGGTGAGGGGCAGGAAAACAACCTTTCTATATAGACATACTTTGTGTATCCCTGCTTGCCAATCTTCCTATCTTTTCAAAAAGTACTCTTAATTTCTCCATCTTCATGTTTGTAACATTCATAAAAAATTGTTCTTTTCCACAAACTGAAGATACTAGAAATCAGCAGTCTCACTTGAAATAGGCTAGCTGCATCTAGACTTCATAAGCACACTCTTTGAGCATCAACATCTTATCAAAACATTGTAATAGTGATATAGTCTTTGTTATGCAGAGAACATAACCCATTATCAATTATTTAATACTTTGACCATTTTTAAATTGCATAAGTCTAACTCTTAGTATGTATCTGTCAACCTGAACACTGAGTGTTTAACTTCAATTTCTTCCTCACGAAAGCTGCTTAACATTATTCTTATGCTTTATATTAACATGTCACAAATAGTAAGTAAATCGTTACCCTTGAAATATTTGATATCTGTATTCAGTTGAATAAAGCTTTGCTTGGTTCAAACAAAACACAAAATGTTAAGTATTATGCCCTGACCGTATAGCTTTATGCTGTCTCTTACTGTGTATTAGGGGAAGGAATGAAGACAGAAATACACCATGCAAGGTTTCTAGTACATGTGTTATTGCCATGTCTCTTCTGGTCATTCTCAGGGTAGTAACCTTGAGAAAGGATCAAGATAGAGCTGTATGTTTAAGCAAATATTTTCTAGTGAAGAGTTACTAGTCTAAAAGCAGGGTCCCATTTCATTTTCCATTGGACAAGAAGAATATAGGATTGGGGTATAGACAATCATTAGCTTTTTTGTCAGTATTCATGATAATTTGCAGAAGTAGTCTGAACAGCCTATATATAAATTTGGAAATTAAATTTTTCATTTTACTTGTTTTCCATGCAAAAGTAAGTGTTATTGAAACAAATTGTGAAGGCTACATGTATGCTCACTGGAGTGTGTGCCTCAGTGTGGTATTGGGGTGACAGGTGTTTCCATGAACTTTGATCTTTATCTAAGCTCAGACTTCTGATAGGCATAGGCCTCTTAGTTTCTACTCTTACCATGTGTACAGATCAACTCTAATTAATTTAATATGGCAAAGCTCATAAACCAACTAGCTATTCAAAAGAAAATGTCTGCTTCCTTATTACAGCTGATTGATGTGTCCCTGTCTTCTTTGAAGGGGGTTAGGTCAGCTGGTAAGAAAATCACTCCAAGCACAGTTTTGTCAGCTTGATCCTCTCTGAAGAAACCATCATGTTCAATTTAACGTAATGGTTTTGAGGACACTCCTGAGTTGACTACCTGGGTTCTAGGGCCAGATTCAGCACTTGCTAGCCGCACAATCTTGGAAGTAGCCATGGAATTAACCTTCCCGTATCCATCCCTTCACATGTAAATTAGAGATAATAATAGTGCCTGAGTTGGCGTTACTTTGAGTATTAAGTAAATTAATGTACATACCACAGTTAGTGCATGGCACATGGAAGTGCTATCAGTGTTAATAGCCGTTGCCATTAGCAGCAGCTGCGATTCTAAAGCATTTACCTTGTTCTCCTGAAAACCAGTTGAGAAGTTATTCCTTCTCAGGTATTGCTGAATTTTATTCCTGTTTCCTAGCATTTCCTGCCACCCTCAAATCTACTACCAAGAAAAATGACTACTTGAGAGTGAATGGACTTTGTCAACTTCAAAGGCCAAAGAAATTCAGCAAAACAATTGAGTTTGGTCTCAGTTACTTACTACACTGTTCCTAGTCACCCCAGAATGGCTAGTAAATGTGGCTTATAATTCTAGATCCTATGAGGAGAAGAATACAGTATCATATGTGTGCCAGGCAGTAGGTGAGACACCTGGGTAAACAGGGAACAGAACATGGTTTCAGATGTCATAGAAACCTGCTTTAATGGAGGAAGAGAAAACTACTTGCAAATATAAGAGTGTTCAGGCCTCAGAGCACCTAAGCATCATGGGAAAGCCATTCAGAGAATCAATGTCTAGGTCAAGGTGGGAAGGACAAGTTAAGAGTTAGGTGAAGAGCTACGCATAGTAATGCCTGTAGCCACCACAATAGCAAGGCTGGGACTGGGGGACTGAGAGTTTGGGGTAAACCTGAGTGTCATAATGAGGTAGTCTGAGGGAGAGAAAGGGAGAGATGTGTAGGGGTATATGCACAATGAACTAAAGGTGGAGGCATTGTACTACACACCATATCCAAACAGGAGGCTTTTTGTGTTAGAATGTACTATGGCAACAGATAAGTGTCATAAAACCCTAAAGATCTAAAGAATATAAAGAAATTGGCATTTGTTGAGTACCTACTGACATAGTCTGTGGAAGGTGCTTTGTATGCCCTGTACTCTTATGCCTGCATCCTTGGTAAGTCTTCGTGAATGGATAGCTTCACTAATGACAATTTGTCCATTGAATAAAATGCATTGCTGCACGCATAGTACTGCACACTTGTAATTCCAGCCCTTGGGTAGTAGTGTTGGAATGGTCAGGAATCCAGTGCTAACCTCACTAATTCAGAAATGTTGCAAGGGGCCGCTTGTTTATCCCAGCCGCCCAGTCTGAAATAATCACACAGAAACTGTATTTATTAAATCACTGCTTGGCCCATTAGCTCTAGCTTCTTATTGGCTAACTCTTATATTAATTTAACTCATTTGTATTAATTAATCTGTATATCGCCACATGGCAGTGGCTTACCGACAAAGATTTTGGCACGTGTACCTCTAGCTGTGGATTCATGTCATCTCTCTGTCTCTGCCTTCCTCCTTCCAGAATTCCGTTTAGTTTTCCCCACCGAACTCTGTTCCCCTATAGCTCTGTTATAGGCCCAAAGCAGTTCCTTTATTCATTAAACAATGAAAGCAACACATAGACAGAAAGACCTCCCACAACACAGAAATTCCAGACTGTCCTGAGCTTCATGAGACCCTGCATCAAAGACAAAAACAAACAACCAAATACACTACAAAGCACAGTTGCTTTTTGCAGTGGCATGGTGGGACCTAATTTTGTTTTTCTAGTATCTCAGGAACATAAACATGGACTATGCTTTAATAATTGTTGTGTGTGTTTGGTTTACTTTGATACTGTGAAAACAGCTCTTGCTGGCTCTTTATTATACTGTGGCTTTTGGTTTATTTTTTTAAGATTTGATTTAAATCATGTGTATGTGGGTATCTGCATGAATGTGGGTGCCTGTCAAGGCCAGAGATGTAGGATTCCCTGGAACTGGAGTTATAAGTGGTTGTGAGCCACCAGGGTGAGTCTGAACTTCAGTACTCTGGAAGGTATGTGCACTCCTATCTCTGAGCCATCTTTTTAGTTCAGTACTATGGCAGTTTCTGAATTCATAAGTCTCCATTTTTGTTTTGCTTGCCTCCTCCCATACTGCCAGCATTTGCTGACTTCTTGTCTTTCCATAACAGCTTGTATCTCATTTAATTTGCTGTGATCCCTGTCACTCTGACTGGTTCCTCAGAAGTTCTCCTTGCCAGCATCTGACTATAACCTAGAGATCTTGTTGGAGAAATAACTTCTAGATGAATGAGCTAACACAGCTCTGGTGCCCACCCCACATCTGCTTGTCAGTTAAAGAGGCCTTTTTAAATATGAGAAAATGACATATACATATATTTTTACTTTTTTTGAGACGGTGTCTTACTATATAACCCTGGCTGTCCTTGAACTTGGTATGTAGATCAGCTAGCCTGGAATTCACAAAGAAACACCTGCCTCTGCCTTTTAAGTGCTGGGACCAAAGGTGTGCAACACCACATCCAGCCATATTCCCATGTAATTCCTTAAAGTGCATCCCAGAATGTCAACCTCTTTTGCCTCCACTGTCTTCTTCTTTCCTGACCCTTACTGACACCACTGACTGTAGACAGTGATTAAGCTGATTAGAGTTATACTTAATAACACACTGATATTAGGGGAAATGAATTAACTAATTCATGTAGTAAATAATAAATGCCCTAATTGTGTGTGTGTGTAAGCTTACAGTTGTAGCTCTGTTGCAAAGTAAATATATATGCTACAGCATTTTTATAAATGTAAAGCAGTGTAACTGAGAACAAGATGCAAAGCTTATAGCAGAAGACCTAGGAGAAGACAAAGCAATTAAGTTGCAGCCTGTATGCTGTGCTCAATTCACCTGCAGGGGACCGCTGTTATCCTCATGGAAGATGGGAGCCAACATAAAAATACCAGTTGTCTTCAGTTAGTATTTAAACCAATAGAAAAACAATAGTCCTCTGCCTAACGCTGTTTCAGCTAATTTTTTTTCAATGATTTGAGTGTGACTATTTCCCTTCTGTATCCTTTTCCTGCAGACACACAGTGCTCTGTGCCCATACAGTGTACTGATAAAACAGATAAACAAGAAGCGCTATTTAAGCCCCAGGCTAAAGATGGTATAAACAGAGGTACACCGTGTATCGCATCTGTCACACCAAGAGACCTGGGCAGAGATGAGGAGGACACCTCTTTGGAATCACTTTCTAAGTTCAATGTCAAGTTTCCACCCATGGACAGTGACTCTGCTTTCTTACATAGCACTCCAGAGACACCGAGCATCCTTACTCCTGATACATCTGAGGCTGTGTGCCAGGATACATTTAATATGGAAGGC
Source organism: Ellobius talpinus (assembly GCA_001685095.1). Lineage (NCBI taxonomy): Eukaryota > Metazoa > Chordata > Mammalia > Rodentia > Cricetidae > Ellobius > Ellobius talpinus. The sequence goes on along the minus strand of LOJH01015693.1, from coordinate 5,757 downwards.
AGAGACAACCCAGGAAACTTTGGTAAAACAGAAGAAACTTTATTTGAAATTCGGGGAATTGACCTCATGACTTCAGCTATACAAAACCTTAAAACAACTGACAAAGCAAAACCCTCAAATCTTAGAGCTCCGTGTTTGCCAGCTGGAGACCATAATGTGTTCTATGTAAATACATTCCCACTTCAGGACCCGCCTGATGCACCTTTTCCCTCACTGGATTCCCCAGGAAAAGCTGTTCGAGGACCACAGCAGGTAACTGTTTTGCATTAACAAATATTTTATTATGTGTGAACACACATTTTGTCATACATGCACAGATATGAATCTCTTTTAAGTTATCAGGCATCCATTTTAAATTAATGACTATCCAGAATTGAGGCTTTCAGTAAAATATGTTAAGTTCTGTAATAAAGGACATGAATTTTAAATATGAGTATGATAAAGCTCTGTCATGGTTTATGCCATGACTTTACATGCTTGGTCCTTCAGTCACAGCTTGTTTTATATCGGTATTCTAGTGGATGCTTTATTAGATCTGATAATGTGAACCAAATATTAAAAATTACACGTACACTTAATAACGTGTAATCTTCCATGTGTAGATAATTGCACCAAATATTCAGGATAAACTGTCTTTCAGTCTGCTTGTTACATTCTCAGTTACGGTAGAGCGTAGGTCTGCAGGGTTTAGTGTGGTGGCTAACCTGACACTAAACAGACATCCTCATACATTTCTCAAATAATGAGTTATTTCAAATGTTTTGTATGAGTGAGTTAATCAAATGTCTGTTTACTGTTTGTGAAGCACGAAGACTTTATATAGCCCATGCGTCTACCTATAGACTATAGTCTACCTATAGTCTTACCACTGTGTCTTTCAGATTAAGGTTCTTTCACAGAAAGATTCTTTTTGTTAGGGAGAAAAATAAGTTTTGTTTAATTCCTGAAGGCAAATGAAAAGTATATAAATGTTAAAATAAATAGAAGCTTGTAGGGGAAAAAACCCTCATTAGAACTTTCAGACGTTTGATTTTCTTTCATTAAAAAAAGTCCTTTGGCTTTAAGTATTCTTAGCAGTTATAGGCCTTTAAACAGCATGTGCGGGAGCAGTAGTCAGACTGGAATATGTTTCAGTAGCAGGTAAAACTAGGGCCATGACAAGTCTTAATTATTAACTCTCTGTGCTCTGTCCTGCACCTTATCTCACATCATGGTCTCAGCTATCGCTGCTGCCCAATGAAACAATTAAACAATGTCATTTCTTGTGAGTAGAGTTCCTGTGGAGCTGTGAACTGCATCTATTCTAATGCTTGTTACTCTCCCTCCGCTCTCTCCTGCTTGTTCTTTTCCTCGTCAGTTTGTGTGTTCATGTTTCAGTAGATGGCACCCTGCATTGTACATTTACTTCCATACTGCAGCAAGAGAAACAGCTGCTGTGTGACTGCAACTTGATGGAAAAGTATTCAGCTTAAAAATGCAAGAGAGTTGGTGTTGAGCTGGCACGGGACATGGGCGCAAGGTTAGAGCATTGCTAGCGTGGCAGAAAAAGCCAAGAGATTGGTCTGATTTAAAGGCCATGTTACAGTTTTCATCTGCAAAAATACTTATTTAAAGGAGTCTTTGTAAACATCATTTTCTTGTATTAATGAATCTCATGGGTACAAATAGTAAGAAAGGAAGTTTTGGTTACTTTGTTTTTATTTGATATTAATCATTACTAACAAATACATATTTTTCACTTCAGCTCTCATTGTAAAGACTAAAATATATACATATCAGCTTATTTTTGTTCTACATGATTTTCTTTTTTTACTTTTGCTGAGTCAGTAATTGGGGTTCCAATTAAATTCCAAGAACAGACCCAATCTGAACCAAAAGCTACTGTCAGATTTCAAAAGTAAGTTGTCAATGGAAGATTGGCTTTCGTGATTTAGGAACTGGCTCACTTTTAAGCTAATTTCTTGCTGTTTTATAAATCTTAATTTAAAAAATCTTTAAAGTAGTAATTTCATTACCAGCCATGACAGTTTTGCATTAGAGTATTTTTTTTTACTTTTTCCTTAAACTACAGCTGGTAACATTTGAATCTAATCAACTCTTAACTAATTTCCATTTATAATTATTACTGCTTTTCATTCATCAGGAAAATTTGTCAACAAAAAAATTCCTTTGCCACAAACTTTACAAAATTTATTTTAAATATTGCTAGTTTTGTTGCAGCAATCACTTCCCCTGAAAATAAACTGAGTCCACATTCTAAGGTGTCTGCACTAATTCCTGAATGTGTCTTGCTACCTAAGCAGAGCTTATATATTGAACCCTGTACAGCCATGCTCACTGTTAAATAGTGATGCCTTGAAACCCAGATACTTCAATTAACAGTACTGTTCATGTAAATACTTAGCTAATAGATGAAGTTAAGACATAAACACTGTCATGCACTAAACTAAGCAGTTTTATTAAAAACATATTAGTAATTGGAGCACAAAGGAGTCTCTTTAAATGAATTTATGAGGTGACTATCTTAATTTAGCTATGTCAGTTTAGCTACATCAGGGTGACTTACCTGTGTCCAGGAAAGAATAAGTTGTTAATAATCTGGTTACACGGTTCAGGAAAGTAAGGCATTTTTTGTCAACTTTTTTTTATTAAGTACCTATTATTAAACTAATTTCTATATACTATTTTTCTAAACTTCTTAAAAAGATATTTACAAGATTTTATTTACTAGTAAGTACATGGAGGTAATTCTTTTTAGTTACAATTTTCCATAGTTCTTTAATTGGCAACTATTGGGAGGTTTTTATTTTATTCATCTTCAAGAAAGAATAAGGCTAAACTGTTAAACAGAAGCAAAGTAGGAAATCTAGAGAATGTGTCTCAAGTTAAATTTTGTTGAATGATTTAATATTTCAAATTTTTAACTGACAAATAATTTGTTTAGTCGTTTAAGAGAAACTTTGAAGAAATCAGAATGCTGATTATATGTGATTTGTTTATTTGTATTTTGAGTGCCTTTACTAAAAGTGTACATGTATTATTCCAATTTAAGGTTCCTATTGTAAAGTAGAAAATACAGAACTTAATAAAGCCTAAAGTATTGGCCATTGTTTGAAAACTATTGTCAATGTGATAACTGAATATTAATGACGGCTGGTGTTAAGCTGCGGTGTTTTTAAACCTGCAGAGATAAAATTCAGGAGTGTGTGGTTCAGTTGTGCCGACTCTTGCACATTACATAGGGAAGTTCAGATTTAAGCTCATACAAAAGTCATTCAAATATTTGGATTTGAAATTCGATGTAAGTTGATTTTAAATACAAGTAACAAAAGATGTTTTTGTTTGTTTCCTGCAGCCCTTTTGGAAGCCCTTTCTTAACCAAGACACTGACTTAGTGGTACTAACTGGTACGGACTCGGAACGCCTTAAACCTCAAGTGTGTGAATTCTGTCAAGAGCCTTTCCCACCGTCCATGACTTCCAGGGGGGATTTCCTCCGGCATCTTAATTCACACTTTAATGGGGAGACTTAGGGCACATTTGAAAACAGACATAGCAGGCTCTCTGTGATATTCTGGATTTGTAATGCTGGAGAATACTTGCTTTTAAGCTAAATTTAAGATGGTTTATAAAAGAAATTAAGTGTCACTGCTATTTGAATTTTTTTCTAAACTTGTTATTTGTCTTTTAAGAGAGATCATTTTGTATAAAACTAATTCATTATATTCATGTTTATACTATTATAATAATTCAAATTTTGCATGTGACTTAGAGTTACATAATCATAATTTATATCTCAAATGTCCACGCTTATTGTTTGGCTCATGAGATCTATTAAATTTGGTAATATCAAATGTGTGTAGGATTTCACTTGAATTTTTAAATTATTTATGCTACAGCTAATGTTCTTTTAAGATACATAATATAATTTACAGAGAATAGCAGACAATATAATCATCTAAGTAAATATTGAATCAGACATTAGTTGCCCAGTGAAAATTAAACATTTTAGATTATTTTTTAAAATAATGCACATGGTTTTAATTTTTACTATGTGTATAGATGCATGATTAAATGAATTAAATATTAAAATTTACATGTGTTGTGATAATAAAAGTGTTCTCTTTTTCCGAGGTAAATAAATAACATTTGGGGAACGTTCATAAAATTCATGTCTCATAGCATTTATTATACATTAATAGGTCACTTTAAATTTTAAAGTGATCTTTCAAACTAAGCATCCTAAAAAAATCTTTTATTGAGAACAAATGTAAAAGCCTGTAAGGAGAATCCATATTTATTAACTTAGATTTAGAAATGTTCAAATTCGTGTTGAGAAATTTGCTATTCATTGTTAGCAGCCTGATTGATGGCCACTGGTCTCAAGATGTCTGCAAGAGGGTACCAAGTATGCAGTGCCGCAAAACTGTTCAAAATGAGATTTCCCTTTCATTCCTCGTGATTCTTGCTGTTTGGGCTTCTCTCCCCTCCCCACTCTATCCCCAAATTTTAAAAATGGTTGAAACACAGCTTCCATTTTATGAAGTAAGCATTGACTTGTAGTTTTCAACAGAAATGTAACGTTCTTGAGCAATGTCTCATACTGGAAGGTTTAGCGTGGGGGAATTTGAGCAGGCCTCTGTGCCCAGTGGAAGAATGAGAGTGGTACCTCGACTTCTCAAGGTGCCAAGCATATCACGTTGATATCTTCCTCACCAAGGTGACACAGTGGTTATTAGGTATTCACTGTGAAGGGTTCTGAGGCATGTACATCTTTTCTGTTGCCACTAGGCTGAATGGAAATGCCTAGACAATTATCCAAAGACCCTTCTCTTTCCCCTACCCTCAGTCCTAGCCTCCCCTCACTACACACACACACACACACACACACACACACACACCCCTCATAACTTCCCAGTATGTATCAGTCAGGATATACAGAAAAGAATTCTCTTTTTTTCCTCTCCTATCACACAATTGACATCTCACTGACTTGCTGACAACCAAAAGAACCTCAGCATCCCAGAAAGTGACTCGGAATGGACCACTACCCGCTTTTCGGGCCACCCTTTCCTCAGCACTTAGTAAGAGATGGGAATTTAAGATTCCAGCAGTACCCCAAGCTGCAACTTCTTAGGGCAGAGACCCTATTGGGCTGCCAGAGAGGGGGCTTCCCTCCTGCTCTGCAGAGGTTGGCGGGAGCCACAGCTCGAAAGGTAGAATGGACACCGGCCAGGTCTGTCCCTCTGTCTTACTACTGAGCTGATGCCAGGGCTGCCTCTAGGCTTCTGCCAAGCCTGGCCGGGTAAGAACAGCTCCCAGGTAAGAAAGCTACGTGCTCAAAACGCTGAGTCTGAAAAAAAAAAAAGAAAGAAAAAAAGAAAGAAAACCACCCCTGCCGAGGCGAGGCAGTTGTGAGCGGGAAGCCTGAGAAGTGGGAGGTGAATGTCCTCGGAATGGCCCCCCCGGTGCAGCTTTCCCCGGAGGCTGAGGCTGCTGCCAGCGGGGACATCTGCTTTCTTACACTCCAGCCTGGCTCACCCCGCCCCCTCAGCCCCGGGTTGCGTGGTTATTTTACCAACACCGGGGGAGGGAGAGCTTGAGGAGGTAGAAAAGGGATGGATGGAAGCTTAAAAGATTTTCTTCCCACTCCCCCCCCCGAGTCCCCTCCTTTCTTCACATCTTTTAACCTTCAAGGTAAAGACTTTATAAATATGAAACAATAAGGGAGTCTGCCGGCTGGCTCGCAGGCCCGCCA